>JABMCL010000287.1:77500-80000 GCA_018857735.1 Alviniconcha marisindica | reverse complement strand
AGACCGCATCAGTCTAACGTCAAACCCGTTAGCCGCGTGTACAGACAACCTTCGGGATCTTTAGAACGTATTAGCTTTGGTTTCTAATGGCCCAGAAAATCGGTTAGAATTAACATACCTGATATCAAAGAGGAGAGCTGAAGACGGCAGGAACAGGAAAGGTGCACCGCCACCTCCCTCCCCCCCTCCCCCCCAAACGAAAAAAAGAAAAAAAGAAAAAAAGGAGATGGTTGAACAAACACACTGCGGTACACCAAGCATGAAATGCAGTCACTGACACGCACGTTTCTCACCCAAAAGGCGTGGATATAAACACGCTAGAAACCAATCGCTGTACGTGGTAACAGATAAACAATTTAATGAGAAGAGAGTGCGTCTCGGTTGGAGGTGATTTGCGTTGTTAGAAAGACACGGGAGGGGGGGGGGGGGGGATACAAGCATGTGGCGAGATTAGTGCAGAAGCCGCGCGCCGAGACACTGGCGATTGCAGCATGCAACAATAACTCTCATTGTTCAAACTGCAGCGATCCCGCGGTTCAGTCGAGACAGAAAATGTCCGTATTATCAAATGCAAGCGCCTGTGCCTTCTCCCCGATGGTTTATGCATTTGCAAATGGTTAAAAACCTGCGAGCTGCTTGTGCGTCATTTGTTCGAAGGTGGTTTTTGCAGCAAGTGAATCGTTTTTAATTGGCTCAGCGAGTTCGCCGTTGCCGTTATGTCTGGCGCTTGGTTTGCTGGCTGCCTGACTTAGTTTGTTCTCATTTAGGTACAAGTTTTTTGGGGGCGTTTCACGTGCAGTTGTAACTTTCTCATTATTTTGTGCGATCAAAGTAACGAAATGAAAACTGATGTTAATGCCCTGTTTGCAAGTTCTGATTTCGCTGTTGACTTGTTGAGTGTTGACGTGGGTAGCGTACAGTGCTTAGTGTGTGTGTGTGTGTGTGTGTGTGTGTGTGTGTGTGAGGGGGTGCGTGCGTTGGTGCATGGCATGTGTGTGTGCGTGCGTGCGTGCGTGCGCGCGTGCGTGCGTGCGCGCGCGCCCGTGGGGAGTATGCTTTGTACGTCTTTGTGTGTTTATTCACGCGCACTCATACGTCCTCTACTGATCTGCATGGTAGTCTATTTTGTTGTTAATGACGATGAGATAATTCCATTTGTTAGGTAAATAGGCCGATTAGAAGTCCAATTACGCCCAGAGACGACGTGCCACATTTCACCGCCGGTCCGGGCAATCAGCAGAAGGCAGAGCTGTCTAGACCAGAAACCTTTTTTGGGGGGTGGGGTGGGGTGTAGGGGTAGGGGTGGGGCAGTAACGTCGACAGTACAGTATCGTTTAATCAAGATTGATAGCATGCATAATTAGCATCGTCCTTTTGTGTGTGTGTGTATGTGTGTTCAGCTAATGCATGTGTCTGTTCCTGGATAAGTGAGACGAATTGGCGAAGGGAAGGAGAGAGGTACAATGGTGCATACATAACTGATTACTTTTACACACACACACACACACACACACACACACACACACACACACACACACACACACCACCCACCACCACCACCACCACCACCCCCATACCATACATACAGACACACACACCACACACACACACCTTTTCTCACACACACACACACACACACACACACACACACCCTCACACACACACACAACACACACACACACACACACACACACACACACACACACCACACCTCTCATTCACACACACATACACACACACACCATACACACACACACACATTCACACACTACACATCACACACACACACACACACACACACACACACACACACACACACACACACACACACACACACGCACATTCATTAGCTATTGCGCACTTGCACAGATGACGAAATATATCCGCCGTAATCAAATAAAGCTAACCGATTTTATTTGATAGCTGATGTAAGACTCGGATCATCGTGCCTTCTGCCGGTAAATACTGTAGCACATGTGGATCAAGTCGAAAGCTCGTGGAAACGTAATTATGGCAGGCAGAGCTTAGAACTCAGCACGAAACCAGCATGGTTATAGTTAAAGTGCTGATACAAATGAAAGAGCATTTATTTTTAACGCCCAGTCAGCCAAGATGGTTATATGTGCGCTTCACACTGACAAACACAACTACATTCAAAACACACACGTGCTTTTCGCTCTCTTTTTTTACTCTTAAAAAAAGAAAAGAAAAAAAAAGAAAAAAAAGTTGTAACCGTAGGCATCAAGGTAGATCATATGACTCTGTCAGTTTATTATAAGTAACTGGAAGTATAAAGCTGTGTTACTGGTGAGACTGTTCATGTACTGTCAATAACAACATAACATCTTAACAAGGTGGAAAAAGAGCTGATTTGTCATGTTTGGGTCATTCAACATCAAGTTCTGTTAAATCTTCCTTGAAAATTTTCTCTTTTTGAAAACCTTTTCTTCCAATCCCATTGCCTTGATATACATGTGTGTGTGTGTGTGTGTGTGTGTGT
>JABMCL010000287.1:60000-72500 GCA_018857735.1 Alviniconcha marisindica | reverse complement strand
GTCTCTGCCCACCCCTCTCCCTCACACACACACACACACACACACACACACGCTCGCGCGCGCGCACTGACAAAGCACCATGATAGCCAGAATCATAACTAGTTCAACAGTCTAAAAAATAAAATAAAAATGCTGTTTGAAAAGGAAGGTTTTACGGTTTAATTTTGTTAGCTCTTGTTTCTCAGCAGTGGGGAACCTAATTTTGTGCGTGCGCGGTACTCCCCTGCGTGATCTTGAAACGCGGGGAATGCCAGACTGATTAATCGCACACTGGTCTAGCCTACACAAATTTCAGTTTCTCCTCTTTTTTTTCCCCCCTCAGGATCTCTGCGAAGATGACGTCATGCTCCTGGACACGTTCAGTGAGGTAGGTTTAGTTTTTTAGCTTCATGACCTCTGAATTTGATTACTATCTAAAATCGGATTGACAGATCCATAACCCTTTCCCCCTGCCCAGAAAAATTCTCTAAAGTCCTTCACTCTCAAAGACAGGTTGACCTACCTAGAAGTATTCATTTTGATAACTTTGTTTCACATGCGAATGCGTAGTGGGAATTTTAACCTGCAGGTTGTACGACGCCCTTATAGCCAAAACAAAGGTCAAGCGCTTTGCCAAGAACATATAAGTCCTAGGGACAAGGAATGGAGTAGTACTCTTGTTGTATGGAATACGCAGCCGATTTATTTCACAATAATCTGAAACAGAATGACTGGTAGCGTTCTAAAACAAGATCTAAACACAAAAAGGTTCAAAAGAACGCTTATTTATTACGACACGGACACACAATATGCGTTTACTGTGTGTTCGTATCATAATAAATAAGCGTTCTTTTGAACCTTTTTGTGTTTAGATCTGATTGATTTCACATAAATTCCTTTTTGTACTTTTCTGCTTTTTTCTTTTCTCAGTGTTTGTCAATAGCATCCTCAAGCTGCCATACTGATGTCACAGCTTGCACATCTAACCAATGGCAGGACAACGCTGGCTCTGGCGACAGGGTGGCTTAAGAGTTACCGACAGTATTTGTTCGTTGTTGTTAATAAATTATTGTAGTAAATGTTCGTTCGTACAGTATCCTGACTTCAGTCGGTCTGTGTGCAGGTGTTTGTTTGGACAGGGAAAGGTGCCAACGAGACGGAGAAGAAGGAAGCTTTGACAACGGCGCTGGTATGCCTTTTATATGAACTCTTTACCTCCATTTGTCTTGCTGACAAACAAACGACCCCCGAAAACGCCTACTATAAACAAACAAAAACAAACGAACAAACAAACTTTAAAAAATTTTTAAAACAACAACTCGTTTGCCAGATGTTCGCGTAATAGTTATCAAAACGCTATATAGTCATCCCTGGATCTCTCTGTGAGTTTTTTCTTTTAAATATCTGAACGATGGCTTTGCTTTGCTGAAAGATTAAGTATCTTCTCAAGAAACACCCAAAACAACGCAGCCCGAGTAGTCTTCCGGTCATCAAAACAAGAACATGTTTTTCCGCTTCTGCATACGCTCCACTGGCTTCCAATCCGTCAACGAATCAACCACAAACTTTCCCCATCTGTTTCTCTTCTGTTACTGGGTCGGGTCCTCACTACCCTGCTAATATCCTCAAGATTGATGCTCTTTCTCGACAACCCCGTTCCTTCTCTTGACACTCGTCTGTTTCAAATCCCTTCTGTCAAAACAAAGTCATCTGGTTCACGCTCTTGTGGACATCACGGTCCTACAGTCTGGAACAAACCACCGCACACCAACAGACATACTTCTTCCATCAACTCTTTCAAAACATCTCTAAAAACTTAACTTTCTTGTCAACAAAAAACACAATTTTTCATTCAAGGAGTGGTGATAGGGACGTCAACACTGCTGCTTATATATGTGTGGGGGAGGGAGGAGGGGGGAGGGCGGGGGGGCTGACTTGGTAGTAAATAAGAAAATGTCTGTGGACGTGTAACTGTGTTGTATTTACCTTATAATTATGACTGTAAATTGTCTGTGCGTTAGTAGTAGTCATTGTCTGTTAGTTGCCATTGTGAAGCGCCTAGGGCTCGCCTGGAGACGAGGAGCTGGACAAGTGTTCATTATCATTATTAAGTTACACAACTGACATCTCCCCCCCCCCCCCCTCCCACCCCCCCATCTTCTCCCAATTTTTTGCGTGTACGGATTACAAACTGGACACTTAATGCCTTATTTGGACTTTTTATTTTTATTTTTTTGCTTCGGTATAGAAATTGAAAATGTGTAATTACTATTCCTTTTGTCTTACACAGAACCTCGCCTCTCCGTGCTCAGTACGTTTTAATTAAGCTGCCCTGCAGTTACCATTCCTTGTGATTCTGACTGCATGGTTTTCTGTGTGATCCAGAAACAATGCTGACGTCATGCCCACGTGATGTTTCAGGAGTACATTAGAACGGACCCGGCGGGACGCAGCGAGGACAACACGCTCATCTTGAATGTCAAGCAGGGGTTCGAACCCACCTCTTTCACTGGCCACTTCCACGGCTGGGACCCGGAGAAGTGGAGCGTACGGTCTCTTTACTGTCCTGTTCAAGTTTTCCGATTGACGTGTGTCTCTTTGGTTATATATGGCACTGTTCTCTTTTAAATCGGCTGGCAGACTCTGACTGACGTGTGTCTGTGTAGTTACCGCATTGTTCTGTTTTGAATCGGCTGGCAGACTCTGGGTCTGTTCAGTTATGGCATTGTTCTCTTTTGAATCGGCTAGCTGGCTCTGACGGCAGTGCGCCTGTTGATTCAAACATATGTTTCACTTCAGGAAAGCACGCAGTAGACAATGACAGAGTGTACAGTTTCTCTAAGCGTCAACTAATTAAAGTGAAACAGGAGACAATGAAAACTGACTATGTTGAAAAACCAGCGGAGTAGGTTAACACACAATAGATTCTGAACACTGTCAGATGCATTGAAACAGGTGTGTGTGTGTGTGTGGAGGGGGGGGGGGTGGTATAATGCCACTGAGGAGAAATAACCAAATACTAAAATAAACTATGTAAAACAAAGGTTCATTATATAATTTCAGTGAGTATGATAACGATGTCAGAATTGTGCTCTTTATTATTTTCTATGTGTTGACTGTTCCTATCTTGTACGGTTATGTCTGTATTCACTATATATGTGATAATATCTATACTCATGATGCACGTGCAGCATGGCAAGACCTACGAAGATCTCAAACGAGAGTTGGGTCAGGAAAACGTTGGGGTCACATCAGTCAAAGAGGTAAGCTCGTCGTCTTTGGGTATTTTCCAACTCTTACAAGGATTTGGTTAGTTCACAACTGGGCGTAAAACACCAAATTACTTACTTACTTGGTTAGTTCACAACTCAGTTCAGTAATTCTGTTGATTAATTCTTTGATTTGGTCTAAAACTGAACCAGTTTAAAAGGCTGTTTGGTCCAATCCATGTTAGTCCGCTCAACAAAAATTACTCCAGCCCAAACTTCTCTAATCTAGTCTGGTCTAATATTGCTTAGTACAGACAGGACAAGACGATCTGGTAAATATGTATCTCGTCCAATCCTACAGAGTGCAGTGCGGTCGAGTCCATTCAGCTGCAGTTAGTCCAATTCAGCCCAAATCAACCTAATTCAATTCATTCGAATCCGGTACTGTCTAATCCAGTCCTGTCCAGTCCACTTCAAGCCAATCTAATTTCTATCCAAGTCAGTCCAGTTCAGCTAACCCTGTACAGTCCAGACCAAGCCAGTCCAACCCGAGCAAGCCAGTTCAATCAGATTAATTTCCGTTGGTTCAAATTTCCTGTCTGCAGCAGAGTGTATTCAATAACGTTACATTGACAGTAAACGAATATTTTCGTCTCTGTGATTCCAAACGTGTTTCCTGTACTGTCCACCAGGAATTGGCTAACTACTACAAGACACACCCTGTCGAGGTCCTGAAGAAGCGAAACCTTCCCAAAGGAGTAGACCCTACGTGTAAAGAGGTATGGTTTGCTTGGCTGTGTGCGATGTTGTGGTCGAGTGTCAGACACAACGACAGAGCTTAATAATGATTATGAACGGAAAGTATCAAAGTTTAAAAGTTGATGTTCAGTTGCAAGTGCAACAGTGGTACCAGCTCTTTGTTAACACGCACGCGCGCGCGCGCCCCCCCCCCCACACACACGCACGCGCGCACACACACGCACACACACACACACACACACACATACACACACACACGCACGCACGCACGCACGCACGCACGCACACACACACACACACACACACTCTCTCTCTCTCACACACACACACACACACACACACACACCACATATGCACATAAACACACACACACACACACACACACACACACACACACACACACACACACACACACACACACACATAAATCATCAACTCTGACACTTGCTTCTACCATCGTTCTGCATTGAAAAAGAAAAGAAAAAGAAAGAAAGACAGAAAGAAAAAGTGTAAAAAAGAAAGAAAGGGGTGGGGGGGGGGGGGGGACCAAACAACAACAACCGAACACGTTCTGAGCATGATATATTCAAAAGAACGCTTATTTATTTCCTACGTTCTGAGCATAATTATCTTTTCAGTTCCAACATGGAGGGACGACGCTGTTATTTGCTTAGACAGAGTTTACGTCGACACCTTAGCTATACTGGTGCCGGGGTCAGATCAGGGCATGTCTTCAAACAGGTATTTTAGTCCCGAACGGTTGGGGAATTTGTGGGCGTAGGACGATGGTGGGGGGAGGTGAAGGTCGTTTGTACATGCCTATCAGACTTTAGCTCTGGGTTATTGTACTCTAAGCAGTACTTGTCTCCCTGTGTACAGGCTACACTGGCTGGCACCTGCCTTACCCTGCCTCGTTTAGCAAAATTCGCTTGACAGCCTAGTCCCAAATAATTGGAAATTTGGGCAAGTGGAGCTCAGCGTGGGTGGGTTGTTTTGGGGTTGGGGTTGGGGGGGACGGTGAGGTTTTTTTACATAGTCTGTTGGACTTTATTGGCGCTTGGTTCTTCCTTAGGGGAGTACTTGATAAACCGTCCACAATGGTAGCTGTTCTGTCTTGTTCCGACTTGTCCAGGCGCAACAGTTGCCTCACCAGCTTCCTACAGAGGTAGCCTTGTGCGAGGGACACTCGAGTTCACACAGTGTTTTAGAATACACGGCTACACCCCATCGCCCACCGAGCTCTTCTTTTTTTTCTTCTTTTTTTCATTATATGAACAGCCACAATTATCATTCTGATTATTCTGCTGCCATAACACGACGCTCTCAGTGCTTTTTGTTAAATATGAAGAACCTGTGCATCTAATCGCATCGTTAACAGCAATACCTGCTTATAGATGACACTTAAATAAGCATATTGCTTTGGTGTTTCCTGTACCTATTGTTTGTTGAGTGTAAGGTTACGATGTACGAATACATTTTGTATAAACCAGTACCTGCTTCCTTGTCTGCAGAGGTACCTGTCTGACGCCGACTTTGAGGCCGTGTTCGGGATGACACGTAGCGACTATCTCAATATGCGGCCCTGGAAACAGATGGATCTGAAGAAGAAAGTGGGACTGTTCTGAAGACTCGAGGCAACGAACACCGCTGTGGAACCACACTTCAAGCAGTCGACGCTTGCTGTGGGCCATGGCACTCGTCTGGTGTAACAGCGGAGGAGTAGCACTCCACAAACACTAACTATGTTCTAGTCAGATTGTGCAACTACACTCGGAGGATATCTGTGAAGAAGTAGAAGAAGAGCTCTTACGAAATCTGATCAACTTATATTGTACATCGCCCGCGTTTCTTTGAAACAGAAAGACTCGTGGAAGATAACTTAGCTTGTGCAAGGACAGGGTGGAAGTAAGAGCTAGGTAACCAATTACCACGCTTTTGCGTTCCCAGCGCGCATTTTCAGTTGCTGTTAGCGCGCATTTCGGCTGTTTCTTTTAGCGCGGCTTTTTCAGTTTCTGCTACCGCGCGTTTACTGTTTCTCTTAGCACGCACAATTCCAAAGCATGTTTTGAGAGAGAGAAAAAGTTACACTCAGCTGGTACAATCTCTGGGAACATTTTCAGTCTGTTAGCGTGCGTTTCTATTTCTTTAGCGCGCACTTTGTCAAAGCAGATTTTGATAGTGATGGTGGTGGTGAAGTGTTGCTTAATGTCCTCAGATGTCAGTTGACATATTAGGGACAAGTTGTGACCAATGCCGAAGCACGGTTCAATGATTCTTTACGTCCACGGAAACCAGAAGGCTCGTTAGGACGGACAGCCCAGGACGGCCACCTCGACTCTCACACAGCTCCTGAACTATGCAGATTTTGAACTTGGATCGTTGTTTTTATAGTACGGTTACAGTGCGGATTTTCAGACTCTCGGTTAGCGCGCATTTTTAGTTTGTGCCAGCGCACCTTTCTAAACCAGGTTTTGGTTTTAGTTTTGATAGTCAGCTATTAGAATGAGATAAAGGCTGCCAAAAGAAGAAGAAAAAAGTCTTAAAGTAGTGCTGTGAACGTATGCCAAAGGGCACTTCCTGGAGACTCATCGAAGACTGATTTCTTCATTTGAGAGTTTTAGTTTTGTTAGGGGTGTTTGAAAAGATGTTTACATATGTTTGCACCAGTTTCAAAGGCAGCACTGGGGAAACGTCTGAGAGACGAGGTGGAGCGCATATGGGCTTTACCCAGCGCATAGCTGCCATCTTGAACTGAAAAGAACTGAAGTGCGTGAGTTTCATCAAGCCTATCAACCATATCATCCCTGACTTCCGAAGTCCACCTCCTAGCTACTATAGGTGCTGGGAACAAGCGTGGGCAATAGATAATGTTTTACTTTCCCTCGGGATAACGGGGTGTGGGATTGACTTACAGACGACATGCGCGCTATCGGCTACCAACCATAAGCACAGAAGAGTGGAACTGTTCAACAATCAACGGTGCTATAGGCAATCAAAAAGGAGAAATATACGCATTCAGGACTGTGAACTGAAAATTGATGAGGAAAAATTGTGGACTCAGTAAACACCAGTCTTCCATTAATGAAATGCCCTTTCATAAAAGAGAAGACTTTTTGTCCTGCTCAACCCGACGTCTGAGGACATTAAACCCCACAGCATCATTTGCTCCTGCGATTTAGGAATATTCTTTTTTGATTATAAAATAGAAGAAACCATTGTTTTAATGCTAATCATTGTAATGCAGTAAATTGCAGAATAGTTGTTTTTATTGGAAACCAGACCAGCTGTGTTGAATTGACTGAACGTTATAGTTCTTGCAGAGAGAAACTGTTTTTAGTTGTGGTCTTCCAATTATGAAATGTATTTTCTGTTTAAAAATCCAGGAAACAATTTCCGACTGCTTCCGGTCGTAGTCTGCTCAAAGTGTGCTCTTTGTTTAAAAAATTGTGCTACCAAGCAAACGCCAGCGTACCTTCTCGGCAGAGAAAGTCTTTTGTTTGTTCTTTGAATTGTTTTTTCGTTCTTTGCATTGTTATTTGTTTGTTTGTTTGTTCTTTCTTAGAGGATGTCCCTCTGGTGGAGCTTATGTACATTGTATTTACACGCATGCCAGGTGAGAGCTACCGTAGGCGACTCAGGTCTTTGTTGTTGTACTTGTATTACGTATTTCGAACGCTAATTAACTCCCTTATGTGTTGATTTTGTTCTTCCAGTGTTGAACATGTCAGTGTGGTGGAGAATAATAGCTGTGACAGATTGATAACGGACACATCCTTATTTATATGGTATCCTTTTGGAATCAAGATTTAAAAAATATTTATTCGTCTTTCCATGTGATGGTTTCTGCTGTGGTGGTTGTTGTTGGTTTTGATTTTCTCCGACTTTCCACCATTTTAATTTAATTCGATTTTGTTATGAATTCTTAACACTTCCAGGAGTTCCGTATGTATACTTTGTTAAATTGTACATACTTTTTTGAATGAATATTCTTAACACTTCGAGGAGTTCGGATCTGTACTTTGTTAAAATGTTAATACATTTTTAACTACCATTTTTACTGATATTAACGATAATGCTGAATGCACACACACTACGACAACAAAGAAGTACTAAAGAAAAAATAAAACTGCGAACACGTTTTATCCTAGAAACCGACTGAATTAGAAAACTTCCATCGCACTGAACGAATGGTTTTGTTTTATATGCTTGAGCTGTTTGGCAAATCAAGGAAAACATATATTTCTTGAAATCAAACCAACACACTGCTAGATGTGTGGTGACAACGGACTTACATGAATTGTGGAATCATTGAGGCTCGTTCATAAGATGCGGATAAGAATGATGTAAAAACAGGAAAAAGTATATGCATACGAAATGTGATCAACTGAGCATGTCAGAATCAAACGACGATTGTTGGTCAGTATTTCGCCTTCACGACAAACTTTCACTATTTCAGTTAGATTTGGATGACAACGTTACTGCATTCCATAGTTTTTCTCTCGGTGACATTTAGTTTCTTTTTTACTTGTATTGGGGTGGAGGTGGGGGCGTTGGGGGGTGGGGGGGAGGGCTGTCGTCCATGTGTCTCTTTTTTCTACCTTGTTGTCCCCGTGGTGCAGTCCCACAAAGCAGACGTTTACAGTCCCGGCTTTGCTGAGACTGTAGATTTAGCGAAGGTTCTCTCTTTTGAGCCTGGCGTGAGTCAGTATAAAGCTTTTCATGCTGTAACTGCTGCAGGCAATTTTACCATTAGAATCTCTGCTTTCTCACTTCATACCACGAGACCCCCACCCGTATCCTCTTTTCCGGCACAAAATGAAGCGTGTTATATAAAGACTGTGAACCAGACTTTCATTTGTGATTTGGTCAGCTGTCTTTCACCCGGATATGGTTGTTGATTGACTGGGTGTTAAATATCAAGCACCTATCTCACCATTGTTGTTGTTTTTCTGTGCTTTCTTATTCTGTACAACTGTCTGTGTCGCTTTTATGCAACTAGTAAAACCGTGAGCGTCCACACAAAGTATCCATTGAAAGAGGTATGAGACCAGTAGTCAGCGAAGTTGGATAACATAAAGTTATCAGCTGAAATATTCTCGTTTTACGAGAATCAGAGTGAAAGCTGAATACAGACCGAAAACAAGGCCTGTAAAAGTTGTGTGAACACCTCAGTTTATTCCGCATGTATTTGCAGTTGTGTTAGTTTTACACTTTCAAACATACCTACACTGGCGAAGCAATTCATTTATTTTTTATACTGTCTGTTGGGGATTATTTTCATCATTAATCTGCCTTTTTCAGTCTTGATCGTGTTATCCTCGCTGGCAAGCAGTCAGTTTGTAAAATAGCAGCAGGTCATTTTAAAATTTCTTTTTTTTCTTCTATCGTATGTACTCATTTACGTTGTTGTTTTTGTATTGTTCAAACACTTGTTGAATTGCTTTCAGTCGTATTGTCCTTTTTATGGGCGCTTTGTGGAAATTACATAATTCCAACAGTATCTTTTGCTACTTTTATACGCTTGACATCCAGACATCATGTATACAAGTATTTCAATGTTTTTTTTATTGATAGAAAAATGACTACGCTGGAACCCTCATGAAAAGAAGGGAAGCGCGGGGCATCACATTTAGTCTTAATTATGGCGCATTCGCTTTCCATTCTTTGCAGAGTGTGGAATGACCACGAGTCCTTAATATATTATATATTTTTGACATCGAACTATGATGCCGTAATAGCTTCGTGGTATGACGTACCAGAAGATTGGCAATCGTGCGACGAATGGAAGGGGATAATTATATTTTCGCTTTGTATCGGCAGTCTGAACGCATGTAATTTGTTTGCCTGGTTTATTTCCGTCGACAAGCTCCAAAGAATTTCAGAGAATTAGTAAGTCATTCACAGACATCAATGAAATACCCTATTTTCCACGCAACGATTCAAGGTAAAAAGAAGAAGAAGAAAAAAGAAAGAAAAGAAAAAAGAAAAGAAAAAAAGGGGGTGGGGGGGGTGGGGGGTGGGGGGGAGTATTGTCATAATTATGTGTAAAGGGCACCTCGCCCATTAAAGAGCTAAGTTGTCGCTAATATGTCAGCCCGACATCTGAGGTCATTAAACCCTGCATCATCATCATCATCATCACAGAAAGCTAATTTTTGCCCGTCCTAAATAGGGTAGGGTCTGAGTTCGCCCATCTAAATCTGCAGTTCATTTTGGAGCATGCGCTTTCGGAGCGTTCATAATGAATGCTGAATGCGTGGAGGATGCACGTGAAAATGCGTTAATCAAGACACCGAATAAAAGAACTTTATTTTAACAGAACTAATCACACAAGAAAGATGCACGGCAGGCACTGTAAACTCATTTTCTCTTTAGCAGAATGTCATGAATCACCCCAAGCATTTCTTCTGAAGAGGGTTCCACTGTGTTATTTTAATAAAACATTCCTTTTTAATCGCCTTTTTTGTTGTTGTTTTGGTCTTTGTTGCATTCCATTCCAAAATTACTTCTATGTTTTCACAATTTGTATACTTTTTATGCAATTTTCATTTGTACTCCAACCAGGATATAACTAGAGGAAGTGGAAATGGTTTTCTTCGATCTTCTACTCCTCCACCCCTACCCCCCCCCCCCCTCCGCCCCCCACCCAACTCACCAGCTTGAAGATTTCATTACTGCGCTGTTCGTTAATTATTTGACGACGGTGCTTCCACGTGCTGCTGCTGCGCATGCTCTGCTACAGCCAATAGGGCCACAGCAGGCACTCCCGCTACCAGCGACTACTACTGAGTGTATCCAGATCTTTGTAAAAATGAAACAGAACAGGACCCAGTTTGCCTACCAAGGATTAGGCCTACTCCACTATTTGTATGTTTTCAGTTCGCAGTGAAACAAAATAGACCTGTACCAACATTTATGCATGAGTGGCGTGCATGAGTGGGGGGAAACCCAGCGTTGGAGGGGAGCGGCTACAAAGAGTTAAGACCATGGAATCCAGTACTTTAAACAATAATTTTATATAGATTTTCTTACTGTACTTGTACCAAATGCACAGCTTCTTTCGCACAATGCTGAAAATCGAATTAAAGCTTTATCTAAGTGAGACACGTGTGCTTTTTTCATTTTCTATTTATCTATTTTTGCTTTGATGTTTCTTGGTTGGTTGAATGGATTTGATTTTCCATTTTATAGTGTGCAGTTTCAGGGCCGGATCTCGTAGGTGGGAAAGGGGCGTGGGGAAGGAGGGGGGGGGGTTCCTGAAGAGGCAGGGTAGATTTCTAGTATTTGTGCGATACGGTGGTGGCTTCTCCTGGTCTCTAATACGTTTTGTTTTAGTTTTTGTTTAGTTTAGTGTTTTTTTGTCTTGCTATTTGTTTAAGATTACTGACGCACCCCTGTTTTACATTTGTAAAACATCATTGCCTTGATCTCTGTCATACACTGTGGTATTAAACTTAATCTACAACTATACCAGTATCACTTCCGGTTCAAATCACTCACGCACGCGCGCGCGCGCGCGCACACACACACACACACACACACACACACACACACACACAACACACACACACACACAGAGTGGCACAGAGAGAGACAGCAACCACCCTTTACGCTTATAAACCTCGTTTGTTACGTTAATAAGGGAAGGGGAAAACTGAAAGGGCAGGGGGGGGGGGGGTTCCGAGAACCCGAAACCCCCCCCCCCGCCCCCCCCAACACACCTCAAGTCCGGCCATGTGTTCAATTGTTTCTGAAGCTTGATAAGCCAGTTTCACAACAAGACAGTTGTCTTGTCTACATGTAGGTTAGTGAATAAAGACGCGAGCGAGCGAGCGAGCGAACGAGAGAGAGAGAGAGAGAGAGAGAGAGGGAGGGAGAGAAATTCAAGTTTATTTCTCAAGAGAGAGAGAGAGGGGGGGGATTAAACTTTATTTCTCAGCAGAGAAAGAGAGAGAGAGAGAGAGAGAGAGAGAGAGAGAGAGAGAGAGAGAGAGAGAGAGAGAGAGAGAGAGACAGACAGACAGACAGGCAGACAGACAGACAGACAGACAGACAGACAGACAGACAGACAGACAGAGCTTTATGCCTTGCGGGAGGCCGTTTAAGGTTGAGGAGCGAAGTGGAATAAAGAGCGGATGCTATGAGTTTTGAGGTTCAAATGTGTGTAACTTTCTGATGGCTAGCGGAAAAAGCAGGACCGAGGAAAAAGCAAGAAATATTTGAAGATAAAAGACTGCACTCTGGGGGGAAAAAACACGGATCGGCAACATTTACACTTCGGGGGAAGTTGACAACTCGGCGTTAAACCAGTTTAACCAAACCAACTATGATGGTCTCTGTGGACTCATATAGGCTCTACGCTTGCATATGATCTCACAATTGTATTGGGTGCGCCAGCATAAGATCTCATATTGGTACTTGCGCTTGTACATACTGGGCCGTTTCGCGTATCGGTTCGTAACATGTCGGTCAGGTTAGGTTACAATGAGTGCGATTTCATTTTCGTGGCTTGTGATAGGAAAAGGGCGACAATCTGTTAAAGCCATGTCACAC
>JABMCL010000287.1:37500-52500 GCA_018857735.1 Alviniconcha marisindica | reverse complement strand
CAAATCTCAGTCTTATTTTCCACCTCTTGCGCCACTTCTTTTTTTATGTGCATATTTACAGGAAACTTCATCGCAGCTGTCAGCGTTCCGGCACTGGTGCCAGCAATGCTACGTACGATCTGTGTCAGTGAGGTCCTTGACTCTGTGAAACCGTTTCCTGGGCTATATTCAGCAGTGCCTTGAATGAAATAAACTAAAGAATAAAGTGCGGAAATGGGCATGCACTGAGATAACCAAACTCTTGGCTATCAGATCCAAAGCCAAGACGAGAATGTTGTTGATATTAAGTCAGTATTTCACGATTTCTACTTATGGTAGATGGTGTTTTGTTGTTGTTGTTGTTGTTGTTGTTGTTGTTGTGGTGGTGGTGGTGGTGGTGGTGGTGTGTGTGTGGTGGTGGTGGTGGTGTGGTGGTGTGTTGGTGTGTGTGTGTGTGTGTGTGTGTGTGTGTGTGTGTGTGTGTGTGTGTTGTGTGTGTGTGTGTGTGTGTGTGTGTGTGGTGTGTGTGTGTGTGTGTGTGTGTGTGTGTGTGTGTGTGTGTGTGTGTGTGTGTGTGTGTGTGTGTGTGTGTGTGTGTGTGTGTGTGTGTGTGTGTGTGTGTGTGTGTGTGTGTGTGTGTGTGTGTGTGTGTGTGTGTGTGTGTGTGTGTGTGTGTGTGTGTGTGTGTGTGTGTGTGTGTGTGTGTGTGTGTTGGTGGGCTACACACACACGTTCATGATCCACTGATGCAGTTCGCTGCCAGGTTAGGCCTTATTGTGATGGAAGAGCCAGTTTTCTATTCAAAGTCATTTCCTCTAGTCAGTAGGAGCCCTTTTCAGTCTTTATTAGCGCTACGTTGCTGTCCGAGACTTCACAAAAGTCACGGCAAAATTATCAGATATTACATGTTACGCGACGGCAGATAAACACCAGACATCGCTCTGTGACACTTGTAAGATTCGGAGTATGGCGCTACGACTGTGACCTTACCAAGACCTTCCTCTTCTCACAGTATTTCCATCCTAACTAATATCAGTACCCAGTTTCTGCTACAGTCAATGTATGTGTGTGTGTGTGTGTGTGTGTGTGTGTGTGTGTGTGTGCGTGCGTGGTGCGTGTCGTGCGTGCGTGCGTGCGTGCGTGCGTGCGTGCGTGCGTGCGTGCGTGCGTGCGTGCGTGCGTGCGTACGTGTGTTTGTAGTGATTTTTTTTTCTTAAATACTTTATGTAAATTGTTTTGGTAGGACTATGCTCTACATGTGTATAGAATATCATATTTAGGTTAATATGTGTTATGTGAGCGCTCAGGGCGTTGATGAGCACATGATAAATGTACATTATTATTAAGACGACCCAGCACCCTGAGCCTTAGAGTGATCCGCAAGTGGACCAAGCTCATCTCTCCTCCACTCCCTGCACCCCATCCTTTTTTTCCAGCTATTTTATATCCAACCCAAGACTGTTTCACATACTGTCCCTAATAGTATTTTAGCATCTAAGGACATTAAACGAAGTGTATGCCTGTAACCTTACCCAGGTAAGGCAATTCGAATTTGTTCGCACTTCTTGTCATGTTTTTCTAAAAAAAAAAAAATCGTTTTTCTTTCTTCAATGTTGCTTTACGTTCACAGAGACCGTACGGACTATTTGGGACGCGGATCCCAGGACATCCACCTCGACTTTCACACAGCTCCTGAGCTCCGATTGCTTTTTTCGCACGGGGTTATTTGAGTGCTAAGAGACAGGTGGAGGAAGGAAGTGTATGGCTGGGGAGCGGGGGGTACAAAACTCGTCACAACCACTGTTCACTGAAGGGGGGTAGGGGGGGTGGGGGGGGGGGGGGGGGGGGGGGCAGGGAGAGGGGAGGGCTGGGGGGAAGGGGAGGGTGCAGCAGACAGTGAAGTCAGTGGCGGGTCGTGACGGGCATGTAGAGACCGGTTTGCTTGCTCCATGTCCGGGGCCCAGTTTCATCAAGTTAGTCTCCTGCCACTTAATTAGGGCTCCGGTCCCGCCTGCCTTCAAATTTGGGCCCGACCCCCTGGGACCACAGGGGCTGGGCTGGCGTGGGGTCGATAGGCTGCGCGGAGGACTGGGGTGGGGTAGGGTGGGGTGGGAGTGCGGTTGAAAGTCAGTGTATACGTTGCACCGCGCTCAGTGCAGACACTATAGCGTGTGTTGAATAGATCGTTTGGGTGTCTGAAAGCGGAATGCTGAGAGTGAACGGAACTAGTGGTGGTGGTGGTGGTGGGTGTGTGTGTGTGTGTGTGTGTGTGTGTGTGTGTGTGTGTGTGTGTGTGTGTGTGAGTGTGTGTGTGTGTGTGTGTGTGTGTGTGTGTGTGTGAGTGTGTGTGTGTGTGTGTGTGTGTGTGTGTGTGTGGTGTGTGTGTGTGTGTGTGTGTTTGTGTGTGTGTGTGTGTGTGTGTGTGTGGTGTGTGTGTGTGTGTGTGTGTGTGTGTGTGTGTGTGTGTGTCTGTGTGTCTGTGTGTCTGTGTGAGTGACAGTGTGTTTGTATGTATGTGTGTATCAGTTCGTGTGTATATGTGTTTGCGTGCGTGTGCGTGCATGTACTAGAATGTGCACGTGTTTGCCTATGTGTGTGTGTGCAGTGTGTGTGCCAGCGCGCGTCACTGTACGTGTGTGTGTGCGCGGATTGGTGGGGGGTGGGCAATCATCACCACACCCGTTTCTGTACACACACACACACACACACATACACACACACAATTTTTTTTAAGGAGGGTGGGGTAGGAGTGGAGGGGAAAATCGTAGCGGCGAGCTAATAATCATCGACAAACACGCTAATCAGCGTATAACTGCATCTTTGATCAACGTGCTCCAGCGAACAGTGCGTGAAATGTCATTCTGAGCTTTAAAACCGAGTCATGAATCAGAGAGACACGTGCTGTAGTAGTGTGTCTGCATGGACTGATAGTCGTTGATGTCGAGTGGCACAGACATATAGATCCGACTGATTAATTCACTTACTTAATACTAGGATCACACTGGCCCACCACACTGGCCCATTTGTTCAATAGTTACGCGAATCAAAGGCAACTCAGGAAATTGTGCTTTTCAAAAGAAAGGGGAAGAGGGGGAGTTTTCTTTGTACCCAAACTTCATGCAGGAGATGAGTTGATTAGTCGACTTGACCACAACAGTTTATAATTATATACATTAAGTGAGGAACACTCTCAGTGACTGTCTGGTTGACGAGGGGACAGACAGACAGACAAATAAATTATGTGTAACGCCCAAGCAACCAATACGGTTATATATTAGGAAGAGTCGGCACAGCGTGAAGAGATGTCAAAACTGCCCAAGCTTTCTGTGTTCGCCGTGACCAGTAACATCATCCCTGTTTCGGCGTCACCTGCACACACACCTGATCACGCCTTGACCTCTCCGCTCGAGCACAGCCACCCGTTTAACTTGTGACACCTTGACCAGCTATCCTAACTCACGGTCACCCGTTTAACGCCAGTCATGAAAGGGAGGTATGACTTGATCCAGTTCTGAACTGAGGCGTGTCACAACGGCAGCTGGGGATTCAAGATTTGTTGTACTTGTGTTACGTATTTCTAGCGCTAATTAACTCCCCTTCGTGTTGATTCTGGGGATTTAAAGGCCGGTTGAACTTCATGACGAAGTCGTTCAGATGGTTCAGCAACAGGCAGAGATGGACAGTTTAGCTAATCTATTGCTCTTCTGTCGCCTTGGGGTGACTGTCCGTCTTTGACGGAACAGACTCAGATATGTGTGTGTGTGTGTGTGTGTGTGTGTGTGTGTGTTGTGTGTGTGTGTGTGTGTGTGTGTGTGTGAGTGAATGAGTGGGGAGAGAGAGAGAGAGAGAGAGAGAGAGAGAGAGAGAGAGAGAGAGAGAGAGAGAGAGAGAGAGAGAGACAGAGACAGAGAGAGACAGAGAGAGAGAGAGACAGACAGACAGACAGACAGAGATAGAGAGAGACAGAGACAGACACACAGACAAGCATCCATTCAAGTGCCGAAAATCAGTCACTAACAAGATACTAATGACTGAGTGCCCTAGAGCAAATGTTGAGAAAGAACCGAACTCCTTCCACACTGACTCAATGACGACTGACCCAAGTTTGCGAGTGTCTCCGTCAGTCTTGCCCCGCCCCTGCCCTGCAGCGATTGGTCCACTTCTAATGACAATTGACACTTCAGGGCGCGTGCGTCAGTCGTCGCCAGTTGACATTGGAAAGAAAGCTTTGGAAAGGAAAAGTTGCGGAGTTAGCTGTTCCCTTGTCAGTCTGTGAGTCGTGTCGGTGGAAAGAGCGTGTGTATGCTATTTGCAGTGGTGAGTGGTCTGCTCAAGAAATGGATTATACTCAGCGGCGGTTTTCAGAGCGAGTTTTATCTGGTTGTGTAGTGTGAGTAACGAGTGAAACTGAACAGACAGCACTGAGACGAATTAGCACGTCCTGCGCCTGTGTGTGGATTAACTTAAAAACTGGCGAAAGGGTATATGGATATGTTCTCTCGGTTGTGAGGCGCTAGTTCAGTGTAAAGACAGACATCTGTTTAATAATAAAAATTAAAAAAAGAAGAGTAGGGACCTGTTTCTTGGGCCTCGATCCATCCATAAAAAAGAAATAAATATTGAGACCTACTATAGCTGTGTGCCAGTAAGTCCCTCAACGTAGGCTGTCATTGGCAGACACCCATAAACTCACTGAAACACAGATTTGGCCTGACTGCTGCAGCTCAGACAGACAGACCTGCCACCCTCCATCCTAGCCAACAAGGGTAGGTGCTATAGTAGTGCTCCGCCAACCTCACACAGCCAGCAAACGAGTGGCTGTGGCGAGAGAAACCCGCTCTCTTTAGGTTCTTATTCCCGCACGCATACTGCAGCCAGTGACGCGAACTGTTGCGGTGGTGGTGGTGGTGGTACAGTCAAAACACACGTGTGCGCTGTTGGGTTGCCGCGCTGGGATTCCCCTAGGCCCAGCACCACCGTCCGTCGCAGAACAATTCCATCCGTCCACAGACATCGAGGTGGTGCTCGTCGCTGCTAGACCTCACAGTGCCAGACTGGTTGAGGAAAGCGTGACTGTGTGTATGCGTGTGGCTACTCCGCCCGCTGTTTTTGCAAGGGGCGGGCACATGGTCAGACCTAAGTGTAGGTTTTGCTCTTGCCTTCTGTGATCAATTACCGTGAGAGTTTGGTGTTTTTATATTTTTCTGTGTTGATTTTCCCCCATACGGACTTCTACTCCAGACTTGTTTGTTTGTAGTATCTACATTTGATGCGGATACGCCAGTGAAGTGAAAGCAGCTGAACTGCCATTGTGAATCAAACCTTTGCTAAAACAAAGTGTTTTGCTTCGTACCGCGTTCTCCCTTTTTGTGAAAGTGGAGCGGTAGTGATAAGATATTACCTGTGATCTATTGCCCAGACGCGCCAAGCTTCTTGTGAAGTTTTTGCGTCTCAGTATAATCTGACAGGTCCGTAATCATCGCAAATAGTACTGCGACACGGATCAGCGTATCTCCTGTCAGTGACTGAGCAGGTTACATAAAAAAGCATTACATTGAAAACTGAACGTACAGTGCCAAATTGCTGGAACTGATTCGGTCATTGCGAGGAACTTAACGCGATACAGCAGGAAAAAACAAACAAAAAACCGAAAAAAGGTCAGAATATTTACACATGGAAGGTTACAGCGGTGAACAGTACTACTAGGGGAGAGAGAGAGAGACAAGAAGAAGAAGCATTGAAATTAAGGCGAAGAAGCCTTGCTAGAAAAAAGAACTAAAGTTCAGAACATTCGAAACACTGAAATTGTTGGGAGTCGATGTGATTTGTTTCTTCTCCACTGACTCCACGAAGTTCAACAGACAGGAACCATCACCACGCGCTACACGCTTTTTACCTGGCTTCTAAGCCCTGACATCACCACGCGCCAGTGGAACCAGGAGCACTTTGAAGCCATCCTCACTCCCGCAGAACGGATCGCAGGTGTTAGCGGCCGGGGAAAACACCCAGCCGCTGTTCAGGTGTCAAAGAGCCACTCGCTCTGCCCCTCCCATTGTGAGAAAGGAAGTCAAGCTAAGAGGGGGCTGGCCGAGGCCCACACCCCTTCTGTCCAGGCCTGTAACAGGACTCTCAGCAAAGAGTTGGAAGTCTGTACTGTCCATCTCCTCTCCGTGCTTTTGTCGCTTTGTACGTCTCCTGGGGTCACGCCGCGTGGACTACGAGCGGGGTATTGAGAGAGTGAGTGACCAGCGAGATGGGGTCTGTGGTGGACACTGTTCTCTACGGGATGTTTCTACTGGTCAGCATGGGAGGGCCGGGGGCCGAGTGGAGTGCGCGGTGGCCCCGTGGTCCTTCCCTCTTTGCCGGGGCCCAGCTGGTGCCGTATCGAACCTCCAACGACCGCTACCTCGACCCATGCAAGGCCAGTAAGTATAGAAAGACGTTGAAATCCACCCTTACCCCTCCCCCAGCCCCACTCTTTCCTTTGCCTACCCCATTATTTTTGTGTCCATGCTATGTTACCCGTGCCTGTCCTTATCGTGGCTTACACCACCAATGTCAAATCACTGTTCAAAAGCTGTGGTCAGGCTGTGTACATTGCCCTGTGACTTTGTCCCTCACAATTAACGAAACATTAACCCATAATGATATGCCAAGATATTGTTTTAACACTAAATATCCTGATGCAAAAAGCCTTCCCCTTCTTACAAACGGTTGCCTCTAACAAAAAACAACAGAGGGAAATACTCAACCGCCTCTTCTTTGTATAAAGGAAGTCCCTCTTTAGAGGTCACACGTCTGCAGGATGGCAAAATGACACTCAGCTAAAACATACTAACAAAACCAGTTATGCGTCCTGAATATGGGACAGTATAGGTACAACTGGGTTACAGTGGTTCTCATCGTTGGCCATCTTAGTGCAGGAGGTATTCTGGTGGTGACAGTCTCCCTCTTTACCCCCAACTCAGTCCTGGGATTTCGGTCCCCGCCAGTACCTCTTCGGAGACAACTCGGCGTTAAAGAACTTTGAACAATCTCGGCGTTAAAGGACTTTAAACAACCTCGGCATTAAAGAACTTTAAACAACCTCGGCGTTAAAGAAATCTGAGCAACCAAACAAGTGACGATTCCGGTGCTGCAAGCTGCCTTTCTCCTCCCACGAGCGTCTCTTGGGCGAGCGGGTGCAACGATTCTACCCGAAGCCGATGCTTGTCAGTCAGTACCCAACCTGCATACCCCATTCACAGTTTCTCTTTTGTCAGTCTACACCCTTTTGTCTACACTCTGGCCCCTGTCACCCCTACTAATCACCCGCAGACAGTAAGTACACACTGAAGCCGGTCCCCATCCGGTCTGCATTGTACCCCACTCACTGTCTCTCCTTGATCTACACCCCCGCCCCCCGCCTTTTTTTGGGGGGGTCCACCCCCCCTCTCACCCCCACCACCTGTGCATCCCACCAGTTAAGTTCCTGTCTTTTGTGTGTGTCAAGTGTTGATGGTTCATCGTTTGTTTAGTTTATCAACCTCGGACTTCATTTGTGAAATACACAGTGATGCAGTTCATGCTTGCTGTAAAACAAACGTGCAGAGCTTGGTTGTGTTATTGTTGTTACGCCAATGATTCCCTCGTGGTGCTTAGCTACTTCAAACATTTAGCGAATGGTGCTATGAAAATAATCATTATTATTATGCTCCCGAGTTTTTATTGTACACGTATCTGGCTATGCGATTTGTGTGTGTGTTTATTGTTGTTTTGTTTTGTTTTGTTTCCAAATATCCCAACCTTAAATATTTGTGGTTTCGCAGCCGAAGAGGCTACACCACACATTCTCGTCTTGTCATTATTATCGTTTAGTACGCTCTCGACCAACAGAAAAGACCAGTTTATATCCCTAGAATTATATCTTTCTCTATTTTGTCCTTACGCACTCGAAAACAGCTCTGTAGAGAAAGGCTGTGACCTCTCCACAGGTCCCCCCCCCCCCCCACCCCCCGCGCACTTGTTACTCTTTACCACCTTACACATTAGGTCTTTGCACACTGTCATAATTATTAGGTCTTTGCGCTCTGTCTTTCACTCTTACATTGCGACTGTTATACCTGTACAGTGTTACGTTTTTGACTGTGGGTCGGATTAGAAAGTAAAAGACCGCCATTAGGCCGGGTGGAGACACTTGTCAGAAGAAAAATATTGACCAAGAAAGGGTGTAAATCGTGGTGCTTTCATTGAATTTACGTTTGACTGGTTTAAAGGTGTGGTTCTACCTTCAAAAGAGGTGGTTTGTTTCGGGTTCGTTTGTTAACGTTCCTCATCTGAAACCCCCAGTGTTGGGTGAGAAGGTAGCGCGTGCAACCGTTTCCCCACACCTGTGCATGCTTTCATACATACAAGTGCAGTGTTACACGCCACTTCGGCAGCTGTACTCCGACTTCAGGGATTTCAGTAATGGTGTCTGTCAGGTCATGAAGATCACGACGTAGAACTCTTTACACAACAAACATTTCGCTTTTGTCCCAACGTTCTGGCTAAAGGCAGCAGGATGCCGATAATGACGAAGTCAGTGGCCTCTGATCAGGGCCATATGTTTGAAGTAAACCCGGACCTTTATCGTCGACTTGCTTAGGGACAGGGACTGACGGGAATCGATATCCCTTTTGGAAAGAGGAAGCTTGTAGTTGTACCTAACTGAACACTGCACCATCACCACCAGAATGATTCTGAACTGGATTAAGATGAGCAGCTACGGTCATTGCCTTTTGATGCTGTACTGCTTGTGGACGGCAGTGATCTTATTACATAGATAAGTATTGTCTACGGACACAACAGTGGTATGGCGCTTTTGACTGGTTAAACGATTTTTTTCTGAGTCATCCCCGGAGAGGTACTGGAGGGGGTCTTCGGTTTCGACCGGGGGGGGAGGGGGAGGGGGATAGTGTATGGTTAACGCTAAACTGTTGCCACAAGAAAGGTTCTACATTTAAAAACGGGAACGCTTTGTGTGGTTTCTCTACATGCGGCGTGCGGTGTTGATATTATTAGTGCCAGGGGTGGAGGAGGACAGAGACAGTTGTTTCACACGAAAACCAAGTGAACCGACTTACCTTTTGCTGTTGCCTGGTATTGCCAGTCATCTGTTTTAGACTCTTTTTGTTTGTTTTGAGCAGATTCATTCTCCAAACCCATGGATTTGCTAGCGTCAGTCCTCCGGTTCACTCTCTTTACTGGCTACCTGTTGAGCACAGAATCAAATACAAACTCTCGTTACTCTGAGTTGAGATTATCTCTGAGCAAGCCCCCATCTATAACTTTCAGACCTTCTTCACCCTTACACTCCTTCCTGGCAGCTACATTCTTCTGCTGGCACCAGTGTTCACAGTGCCATCCTTCCGCGTGACGTCCAGTGGTCAGCGCTCTTTTTCTTGCCAGGCTCAGACTGACAGTTGCATAGTACTGTTTTTGTCTTTCATGCCATTCCTTGGCAGTTCTTGGAAATCTTGCCTGAAAACATGTCCCTTTTCACAAGCCTTTTCTTTACTTTCATTATCCTGAGATACGCATGTGTGTGTGTGTGTGTGTGTGTGTGTGTGTGTGTGTGTGTGTGTGTGTGTGAGGATGGTGGTGGGGTGATGGGTGCAGTTGAATCTTTGTCGTCGAAATGTGTTTGTGTGTGTACAAAATAATAATAATTATATATATATATATATATATATATATATATATATATATATATAATATATATATATATATATATATATATATATATATAAAATGCACTTAGTGCCATTGCAGATTAGGTGTGCTAATTGCCCGTTTAGCTATACATGGACGCGTGCAGAGGTTTTATTTTTGCACTTTATCTTTTTACTCTTGGAGGATCTTTGATTTCAGATTCGCAAGAAAACGTCCAGAAATGTTCATTCGGTGTGGGTTCACAATCCACGCGTCTGTGTTTTTTTCCCTATCCGAGGACACCGCAGTCCTCTTCTCAGATGAACTTCACTACGTCAATAAAAAGGCTTCAGACACCTCTTCATTCCTGCCACCTTCGTTTAAACGCTCCACTCAGTAGCTCTTGCCTCGGACGTACCGCACACAGCGGTGCAGGTGAATTGAGCAACCGGCAGGAGAGCGCTCACCCGGAGCCCCAATTACATCCTCGCCCCTCGGATTAAGACCCGACTACAGTGCCCGACGAGTTTCAACTCTTCTACCACCTCTCTCTTTGAATTATGGATGAGATACCCGGCTTTTCGCCCCTCACCCTGAATAATGCATGGGCCGGGTGTGGGGTGGAAGGCGGGTTGGGGGGGGGGGGGGGGGGGGTCAGACAGCGTACATGGCTGAGGGATGTGGCTGTTGAAGCGAGTACCATTCCTACAGAAACTTATTCATTCAGGTTTGTTTGTGTTTTGTTTGTTTCTTTTTCTTTTTCTCGTCCACCTCCCGTAGTTTTCTTTTCCTCGTCCATCTCCTTCTGTAGTTTTCTCTTTTGTTTTCCTCTTCCATCTCCCTCTGTGTTTTTCTTTTCTTTTCTTTTTTCCTTGTCCATCTCCTGTTGTTTCCTTCTTTTCGTCATCCATCTCCTGTCGTTTTTTTCCCTTCCTCGTCCACCTTCTTCTTTAGTTCCCCCCCCCACCCCCCACCCCTCATTTTCTCCTCCAGATTCCTCATCTTCTTTTCCTTCTTCTCCTCCTGTTTCCCTTTGTCCTCTGTCTTTGCCTTCTTACGAATGGCGCACTAGAAACCTGTCCCGTGGGAAGGTCAGGTCACACGCCACGGGGAAAACAGCTGTGGCTGACCCAGTCTTTTGAGTAACTGTTAACGATAGAATTATCACAGCTCTGTCCGGGTGGTGTTTTCTTCTGCTGTCGTGGGATCGTTAACGTGCGGACTCCCGCAACTCACGGGACCTTATTTTTTTGGTTCCTCTGAAGAGTAAGATCTACATTAAGCTCCCCACCCTCATATGAAGAGGCATTGGGGGGAGGACTTTTACTGTCTGACTGACCGGGATTCGACCACAACCGCTTTTCGGTCCAGAGTTTAGCGCCTGAACGAGAGGGATCCGGATATAACCCCCCACCCCCCAAGTTTGAGCACCATGCGGCTCCAATCTGTAAACGTCCACAATTTGTTATAAAACAGTTCTGGCAAACTTCGATGGAATTTTTAATCATTTGTAGCGCATCGCAAGTTTAAGGCTAGCGTGATTTTGTCTCAGCTGCTGGTGTTGTTGCTGCTGTTGTTTTTAACCTGATGAAAGCAAGATTTTGGAAGGGATGTGAAACGATCACATGCAAAATCAAAAACAATAAACTGAATAATGGCAGGTCAGTTAATGCCGGTTTTTGCTGTGTTTCTGGCACAAAGCAAGAGAACATGGTAGGAAGGGCGTTCTCAGACCCCACTATTATTATTATTATTACTTCCTA
Source organism: Alviniconcha marisindica (assembly GCA_018857735.1). Taxonomy (NCBI): domain Eukaryota; kingdom Metazoa; phylum Mollusca; class Gastropoda; family Provannidae; genus Alviniconcha; species Alviniconcha marisindica. The sequence goes on along the minus strand of JABMCL010000287.1, from coordinate 41,086 downwards.
GAGCGGTCCTGCCGTCTGCAAGCATCTTTTCCCATAACAAAAAGTCAAGGTGTCGTCGTACTTGCACAAGTGAAGTGAACTGGTCCCTCCTCTGCCAGGAAACAACTTCCTTGACGTATGTCATGACTTCCTCCCCTGAGAATTATAACGTGGCTTTTGCACAGAAGGTGCTGTCAACAGTGTGCCGATTGTGCTGATGAGCCGTGTTGTGAATTGGGCCTTCTGTGAGTGCACGAATCACAAAGAGCTTGCCAATACACGCGGACTGCATGTGCTTACGGATTATTTGGTATGCGGTGCATTGTCCTGTTAGGAACTCTCCGGCGTAGAACCTCGGATCGATCTGCCAGAGGAGAAAAGCCAGGTACGACCAAGCCATGAGCGCTACCTAGCCCACTTCTCAGGCAAATGTTCAAGACACAGAATAAAACAGAACGCCTATATATATATATACGCTTCACTGCAGAATCGAATACAAGACATACTATGGAAAACACAATTAATATGACGGTGGAGTCTTTCATGGGAAGTGCTCTCAAGGTCCAGTTTAGTTTTGGTCTTTGTTCTGTCTCGGAGTGATAGCAAGTGTCTTTTTTATGTCATTAATTTTTCTAGCAAAACTTTGCCCTGTGCGGTTGACAGGACGTTAGAAATCAGATTACTATCTTTTGCAGAGTATTCTAGGTGACCTTGCTGCAGTCCGGCTTTTGTTGTTTTTATAAAGGACTGACGATTGTAAGGGATGATTCAAGTTATGAAAAATTATTATGAAGAATGATAGTACACACGTACGCAGCATGAAGCGGCCCGTTGATGGCCTTGATCTGTTGAATAATAATTATGTTGAGCGACACAGATACCAACGATCTCGTCATCAAAGGGAAATCCACTGTCGTCACTTCCGTTATGCGGGATGTCACAGGAAATGTCTCACCCTGGTTGTGTCTGGGGCGTGTTTGCAAAACTTAGCAGCTGCGCTTTACTGGTCTCGATCTTGGCAGCTTGCTTGTACCATGGAGAGAGAGAGGGGGGAGGAGGATCCGAAGAAGACGAAGACAAAACCGGGAAAAACCCTCGGCAACGAGGTCTTTCGGCAGTCTTTTTTTTACGTGTCTTATTACAGTGTTGCGTCATGCTGTCAAGAAATTTATGCTCGTCCGCCTTTTTTCTCTTCTTCCATTTGCTGTCTTTTACATCATCATAATAACCAACACTACCATCATCGTTGATGTTGTTCTTGCTCTTCACAAATTTACAAGCTGGTTTGTGGGCGCCTTTCTTTCCTGCATGTAAGCCGCGTAGAGGTCAGAGACGCAAGTGGGGCGTGATGTTGTTTCTGGAATAATTCCAACCCGTAGGGGTGGAGAGAGAACTGGAGGTGTCTAATGCCCCGGATCACTCAACCGCGAAGGTCATAATTATAGGGGCGAGACATATTTCACCCGCATAATTCACTAGAGCTCAATGAAAGTCTGATTCACCGGTTCATGACACACGGCACTTGATGCTGGAAAAGGGGATGGGAAAATGAAGTCGAATGAATCTAGAAGGCAGAAACCAGAAAGACATAGTATTCGAAACACGCAAAACTATTAATGAAAAAAATGTGCAACGGAGTTATTGCCATCGTTTTGAGAAAAGGCCAAGACAAACACAAAGTTTAAAAGAATACTTATTTAAATGAGAGAAAAGAAAACACGAGCACATTTTCAGTATAGGTGAGCAATATTTTGATATATCCCAGGCTTTAACAGAAGGAATCTTTGATAGTTCTGGATTCTCAGCAGAGGGAGTTTTTGTTTATTAGCTCTGGATTCTAAGCAGTGTGAATTGTGTGTGTGTGGGGGGGGGGGGGGGGGGGGGCCGTGCGTAGTAAATAGTTCAGTGTCTTTCTTGTCACTCACACGGGAGGAGGAAAACATCGAAAGTGACTTGTTTAGACTTTACCTGAATTCCAGCACGAAACACTAAACACCCTCTCAGCTTGTTCTTGAGATTCCCATGTCGCTTTAAAAGCTTGCGCACCTGAATTTTTGAAGAGATCAATTGTGTTCGAGAGTTAGACTGAAAGTACGGCGTTGTTATCAGACCCCGAGGGGATTGCGAGGGTCCCAGACACGATGTTTGTGCCATCATTGTCAGACCTGCAAGAGATGCTCCGTAGCGGTAATCGATAAGTCAGAGTCATTGTTTGCAAACGTGCGTTATTTTAGATCTTCTCACGGGGCCTGCATTGATTGGGGAGCTATTATTACCTGGCAGCCTAAGTCACCCACTGTAGCGCTGGAGGTTCACGACTACTTTGGTACGCCGTTTCTTCGTCGGAAACAGGTTCTGCAATCGTGAGAGAGTCTGTCGTACGCAATAGCTACGGGCGCTCTTGGTGTTAATATGAGTCGTTGGTCATCGACCCTTTTTTTTTTCCGCTGTGCTTTCTTTGTACAGTGTAGGTATGAATGAATGACTAACGCAACTTCTTTGGCTCTATCTTATTGATGTTTCATTGGCTCTATTCTACCCGCACTGTCTGCAGCTGTTGGGAGAATGATGGTTTGACCGCGAAGTAGCTAAAATAGGGAATAATGCTCTATTAAACCGCAGTCTCGCTCATACTGCGACATATTTGGCTACCGATAGATAAATATATAACAGATCGACAGTCGGAGAGATTCCAATCGACTACAGGACGGACATAGAAAGACAGGCAACCCGAGTCCCACCGAACCTACTTGAAAGTTTGTTTAACGGTTCGAGGTAAGTTCAGTGGTATGACTTATGTGAATTTCTGGTCACTTGATTAAGCTCTTTTGTGAACTGAACTGAAATTATGTCGATGTTCTAACCAAAGGCATCAGATGTAGCTGAATTTTGTACAAATCTAATGTGCGGGTTTCACTCCTAATTTCCTGAACACGGACAAATTCACGTCAGTAAATACATTATATTGGAAACTGCTCGTTGCTTCGAAAAGGCATAATCGCCCAATATTCGCACCAGGTCTTGTTGTCGTAAATGGCGTTCGTTCTGTAACCTTTTGCTCATTGATTTAATATGTTACAAATCAGACCAGCACGCCCCAGGAGGCTAAAAATTAGCCATCCTAGCACTCACACTTCAAGCATCAACTACATGCATATCCCCCGCCACGCACCCCCCTCTCTCGATGGCCGGTAGTCCGCGAAGCTTGGCGCGTGTCTTGCACGGAGTGGTGTCAGATCGGTTCAATTGTTCAGCTCTTTCAGCTACACCCGTTGGTGGGAGGGGGGGTGGGGGGGATAATTGTAATGCACTATATCCACGCTAGCCCTGTACACCTCAGCGCTGAACGCGCTGCACGCAGCCATACATCAGCCAACACTTGACTGTTTCCATTTGAGCGCGTGCGCTATTTCCTGGTTACGGCAGCGAGTGACAGAGAAGCGCCCTCTGAAGGGGTTATCTGTTCTAAGTGTGAATGTGTGTTATGCATGGAGCCTAAGACAGCGCGTCGCCGCGGATCAAAGCGCCCACTGAAGTCGGGGTTAACGCTGGAGTTCGTTCTGCGTGAGAGGCGGCTAATCCGATAATTTGATCACTTTTCAAGGCA
>JABMCL010000287.1:0-32500 GCA_018857735.1 Alviniconcha marisindica | reverse complement strand
GCGAGCAGGAAGCCCTGACCAAGTTATTCAGTAAAGCAAAACTCATAAACACCAACACAAACGGCATTGTTTTGGTATGTTTTGGCATGCTTTTGTTTTGTTTTGGCATGCATCTTTGCCATCAACTTGTGTGAGAAGTTGACGTTTTAAGTTCAATGAGAACTTCTAGCGCAGCCGACACTGTTTAAAATCCGTCTAGACTTCGGCCAAATCAGAGGCATTCACAGCGTTTGAAAGCGCGACCTGTTGCTGTTTCTAGTTCTCGTTTTCCTCGGGAATCGTGTTTGGATTTGGGCAACGTGTAGAAGGATGTCTCGGCGTGATGGGAGATAAGCTAGGTGTAACACACATCACGCGCCGTGTAAGCTGTCAGCCACCCGCAGGGACGAGACGAGGAGAAAACTACCTGTGCATTTTCACCTGTCTCCATCCTCTTTGAAAGGAGATGGGAAATGTTCGCCGCCTCAGCCTGCTCGGGAAGATAGTAGGCAGAATTTACCCCCACCCCCACTCCTCCACACACACACACACACCTCCTGCCTCGTCTTCTTCTGACAGTCTTCGTGACGCTTACGCAGATCTCTGTGAAATGAGAGAGATTGGATGGCTTTTCAGAAGTTTGATCCGTTCTACACAGTGCCGCTAAGTGGCTGCCTTTTGCGATCCCTACTTGTTCAGACAGTCTCGTCTGATAGCCCTTCCCCATCTCTCTATCCATGCACATAAAACTTGATTGAGCAGCAGATGACGTCAACACTGCTAAGGAGATTCTGACTCAGAATGGCAGTTACCTCACCAGGCTCGTGCAGGTTTACTGTTTACCACAGAGCCATCGTCACTTTCTGTTCCGAAGGGACTGGAAAGACAGTTGTTGTTTTCCAACCGTGTAGGTCATATTTGGACGAGAAGAGGATGAGGAAAAATTAATCTGAATAAACCAGGAAAGCAGAATTCCCAGCAGTACGTAAAGCACATAAAGCTGTATTCTCCGGCACCAGGAAGACGCACAGAATTTCCCGGCAATCGGTAAAGCATGCAAAGCTATACTCTGACCCATTTCAAGCTGATCAGAGAGAACCATTGACAGCTCCGGATTGTGGTGGTGGGTGGGAGGGGGGTAAATGTTTTGTATCATCCGCACCCTACCATGGGGGTCTCTTACAAATGAGGTCACAACCTTCATTTATTAACATGTTTTGAGCTTCGTGTTCTATGGGAACCCCATGGCAAAGAATGATATATATATACCCGGGGGAAGAGGGAGAGGGGGGGAGAGAGAAGAGAGAGAGGGAAGGAGGCAGGGATGGAAAGAGCCAGAGGCCGGAGAGACTGCACTGGAAGGGAGGGAGAGAGAGAGAGAGAGAGAGAGAGAGAGAGAGAGAGAGAGAGAGAGAGAGAGAATTTAACGTCAATCGCATAGGGTGACCTGAAGTCAGGAAGAGTAAACACCGTCATAAATAAGTCAATACACATTTAGAACTCTTCCCACATCTTAGACTTCTTTTTCATTATTGGAACAGAGATGGGGAGTTGCCTCATACCCTTGGCGATGGTGCTACGTGCGTGGCTAAGGTAAAAACTGGTCCACCCTTTCAGATCTGTAGCCATCCCTCGTTCCTTCATACCACCCACGAAGAGGTATCCGCCTGGGCCAAGAACCACCTAATACCCTCGTTGAATTTTCTGTACACAACGGCAAAACTGACTGACCTATGGTGCAATGTCGAGGATGACGCCGCATAACCCGTGACTGGCGGTGACTGACCGGTCAGGGGGCCCTGCCCCTCCCTGCCTAGCACCTCTAACTACCTGCAGAAACCTACCTGTTCTGACAATCTCTTCATACCCTCACCACCCCGCCCTTCCGTCTGCCCCTTCCTTGCGCGAGAAAGGAGAATCGGAAAGCTTAACGAGGAAGCCTGCCCGGCATAGTGGTGGAAATTATATCGCGCCAGCTTGAATTTGTTGCTCTCCGTCTGCCCCCCTCCCTCCCTCCGCTTCCGCCCACCTTGCCCCCTTCCCCCCACCAGTCAAAATACACTGGCACCTGCATTTTTTTTTTTAAAAGTCTGTGGCCCAGACCGACATCTGAGGTTTTTGCTTCACGGTTCTGGGTTGCACGTGCGATGCGAAACACCTGCGCGACGGCAGGAGGGTATGCAAATTGTTTGTTGTAGGCCTACTGTCTCTATAGACGAGGTCTTGTTGGGGGGGGGCGGGTGGGGGGGGAGGGGGGGGGGGGGGAGGGGTTTTTTTGGGCGGGGGGGGGGGGGGGGGGGGGGGGTGCACGGCGGTGCGGGGGGCGAAGACAGGGACCGTAGATGTTTGTTGGGCTTTCCTGTGACGAGGTAATGAGTTGTGAGAGGGGGGGGGGGGGGGGGGGGGGGGGGGTGCGTAAGAACTGTTGTGCGGTCCCTGTAGACTGGGTAATTTTTTGTTGTTGTTGGGGGAAGGGAGGGGTGTAGACGGGACCCTGTTTGTTGCGCTGTCCCTGTAGACAGGTCAACGTTTTTGTTGGCGTGGGAATGGAGGGTGGTGGTGGGGGAGGGGGGGGGGGGTGTACGGGGCCTTAGTTGTTTCTTGAGCTGTTCCTGTAGATAGGGTAACTTGTCTGGTCCGTTGACAGGAGCCTGTTTGCTGGCCTGTCCCTGTGAACCTTTTGATTCGTTCACACTATCCCCCCGCCACTGGTGCCAGCATTGGGTATTGCGGGTGCAGTAATTCGCGCCATCATCGCTGAGAACCCAGAGCTGCCAAAGGTCCTCTCTTTCAATTAAGCCTTGTCACATTAGCCGCGCGACTAACTCCAGTCACTGCAGCTAAATCCTCATCTTGTCCACCTCGCCTTTTCCCGCTCTGGCATTATTACCCCACCTTCTGCATTTGATTGATTTTTGCTGTTTAACGCCAAGTCAGCTGCTAAGATCATATCAGGGCGAAACACAAGCCACCAGATTAGCAATAAAAATCCGACTTACTGATCGCGTTACACCTCACGATATGAGTGAAGATGATTGGGGAAATGACGCTGAATTCAGCGAATGCAGAGGCAGTAAGTAAGTAAGTAAGTAAGTAAGTAAGTAAGTAAGTAAGTAAGTAAGTAAGTAAGTAAGTAAGTAAGTAAATTGGTGTTTTACGCCCAGTCAGCAAGTGCGGTTATATCAGGGCGAATGCAGAGGCAGAAAGTCGACAGAATTCCTGTCAGTGGGCTGAAGCACGCAAAGTAAGTAAACATGGTGCTTAACGTCCACAGAAACCATAAGGCTTATTAGGGACGGGTGAAGCACGCAACCTACTAAGGCCATTTATACCCACCGTCCCATATTCAGGACGCGTAATTCGTTTTGTTAACCAAGTGTAATTTTGGCACCTGCTGACATCGACCTCTGAAGAGAGCCTTCCTTTACTGAAAGAAGAGGTGGTTGAGTATTTCCCCCTGTTGTTTTTTGGAGGAGGCCATCATTGTTCAAAACATTTTGGGGGCATATATGGGTTAAAGAGAAAGCCTTGATAGCTCTGGTTACTTTGCAAAGTGGATCTTAATTTCTGCGTCCGCGGCACCCTACTGCGGGTTTGCTTTCTTGGGTATATTCATTTTTAAATCAACACAATTCAACAGCGCAAAACTGAGCAGGGTGTATAACAGTACAGGACGAGTGAACAAGTGCACACCGAGGGTCGTGGCGACTTCTACCCGTCTCCACCCAGTTGATCCCTCCCCCTCTCTGGCCTCCACCTTTACTGCCATTCATTCCCAATAAAAGCAGCCTACACACTCAATTGTCAGTATAGTTCCATCTACGTAGAAAGGATTTAAACCTGTGGGTGTCGCTTCCGTCTCAAATATGACATGGAATAGTTAGTACAGCTTTTTTTCTTTCTTTTTTATACCTGCTTCCTATTTTAAGCTCTCTATCTCCCATACTTCCGGCATTCTGCCCCCCCCCCCCCCCCCCCCCCCCGCCCGGTCCTTCCTCCCGACACGGGCGATTAGATTCGCCAGTAGACAGTAAGATGCGGATTTACCTGTTATAACGCTTCAGACAGCTGCAAAGCCACGCTGCGTAGCCACGCCTGTGGGTCACGTTAACCTTGCGTTCAAACGCTCGGGTGAATCAAGGTGGCTTCTGGGCCCTGCGGTTCAGACGAATCAAGGCGAGCCTTTATCTGATAGTGGAACCGGGGCAAGCCTGTGTAGCGTTGGAGCTCAGGTAAACCAAGCAAAGCGACCTCCACCCAACGGAAGAGTTAAGAAGCTTTGGGTGAATTTTTGATACCGATAATTTGAGTTCATTTTGGTCATAATTTATATGTATCTTTTCCTTTTGCTGCGGTGTAGTGTAGCTCAAACCTGGATAAATCGTATGAAATAACTGCGAGCGGATACAGATGAAATCAGTTTTCCGTGAGGTAACGTTGATTAGTCAAAACTTCAAAGAAGACGAAACTTTTTGGCCGTTTCGCTTTCAGACAATCGTTGAGTGTAACTCCGGTAGAAGCACAAAGCCAGCAATGGCCGGATTAAACGTTTGTAACCGATTTCTCAGATGGACACACTGTTAAAGTACCACGGTGGCCATGGGCCCTTCCTTAGTACAATCTGAATAGCATTTTTTTTTTTTTTTTTTTTTTTTATAGAGATCTACACCTAAAATAGCAATTCACTAATATGAGCTCGCAGAATAAATATTATTATGGCCAATTATTTCCTTTTAAGGAGTGAAACTGGAGAGGTCATTGCAAAGTGAACCGAACAACGGACTAATAGATGAGGAATTAAAACACGAAAGGGAATGCTATGTGATGTGTGCAAGTTCAGCTTTTGTACACTGCTTGAAAAACCAGAAAGATCCGACATTTTGCATGCACCTTATACTCGCTCGTTGTGTACTGCATGACTAAACCTAGAAGGCAGAAGTTAGACAGGCGGAAAATACAGTCAGTAGGCGAAGTATGGAAAACTATATTCAGACCTACCAGAGGCTTAAAAGAGGGGCCTTTGGTAGGTCTGAGTTCTCAGTAGACGACAGCTGTTGATTTTCAACAGGATATTTGACAGCTTTGAACATGCACTCAGTGGAGAAGACCACTGATAGTTCGGGATTTCAGCAACGGGGACACTTCATGTCCCTGGTCTTTAGTAGAAAACGGACATGTGATAACTCTGAATTCTACCAGAGAGAAGCTTTGATATTTTAGGATTTTCGCGGACATTTGATAGTTCTGGGTGATTATTAGTAGAGGGACAATTCATGGCTCTGGATTATTATCAGATCTTCAGAGACAATTAATAGCTAAGAATTATTAGCAGGGGGACAATTAATAGCTCAGAATTATCAGTAGAGGGACAATTGATAGCTCTGGATTATCAGCAGGGGGACAGATGATAGCTCTGGATTATCAGCAGGGGACAGTTGATAGCTCTGGATTATCAGTAGGGGGACAGATGATTGCTCTGGATTATCAGCAAGGGGACAGTTGATAGCTTTGGATTATCAGCAGGGGGACAGTTGATAGCTCTGGATTATCAGCATAAGAACAATTGATAGCTCTGGATCATCAGCAGACGGGACACTTGCTAGTTCTGGATTTTTAGAAGAGGTAACCATTGATGGCTTTTATTTTCAGCACAGGGCACTTTTGATATCTCTGGATTCTCACCAGACGGGACCTAAGTTCTGTATCCGCAGTACCCCATTGCGGGAGAGATTCACGAGAAGGCAGGGTAAATTTAAGCCCAGGCAAAACAGGCAATATGCAGTCTCCACCACCCACGGCGACACCCCATGGCCAAAGCTGGCTTGTATGCTCTCTTTGTCCACTCGCGAAAGAAGAACGCACAGCTCTGAGCAAATACGTACCTGTTACGCTCAAAGGAATCCGTATGCCGGGGTGACACGACCCTCCCCGGGGTCAAGACGCAACTGTCAAATTCCGTGCAGTCACACAATCAGAGAGGAGCTGCCGAAATTCGTAACTTGACTGTGGTCATTGTTGCTTATTACAGTTGGGATTTTATTCCAGTCAGAGTGTCGTGAATAGAGACACGCTCATTCACGTCTAACGCATCCACGTACTGACAAAAGCCTGCATGCCAGGGACCGGTTGGGATAGATTGGTGCATTGCGTGGTATCGTATAGCTGTGGTCTACCTTTTCGTTTGTTTGTCGAAATGCGAGACACACCGTTTCTATGTAACTTCACGTCACCCTACACACACACACACATACATGCACGCACGCACGCACGCACGCGATCTCAAAATTCTTTCCAGTGGAAATTCAGGTTGCCTTCGGAGAACATACTTATGTGGAATTACCTTATTCTCCCAGTTATGTGCTTTACTTCCTCCCGGTTTGGGAATGTTCTTTAGTCCATTTGAAGGGGACCCAGAAGAAGTCGCATCATAGGCCCTATCTGTAGAAATAGAAGGAAAAAAATAAAGAAAAAAATACACTCACAACAATGATTCAGTAAGAGAGAGAGAGAGAGAGAGGGGGAGAGAGAGAGAGAGAGAGAGAGAGAGAGAGAGAGAGAGAGAGACAGACAGACAGACAGACAGACAGACAGACAGACAGACAGACTCCTCCCCCCCCCCCCCCAAAAAAAAAAAAAACACAAAAAAAACACACACCAAAAACAACAACAACCGACGTTTGAGAGGACGAGAATACCCGTTTCGAAAAAGTAAAGCCGAGATATAAGAGATCAAAGCATATTCAAGTAACACCAAACATGTAATAAAATTACTGCCGGGGAAATAATACAATAACTTGTTGGCCGGGGAAACCGAAACATGCACATGCATCTACCCAATCCATTTTCGCTCCACTGACGTCTGCAACCTGGCGTCCCGGTGTGTCTACCGAGTCATTCTGTCAATATGAACTTCATTCAACTTTCTAGCCGCACTAAATGTGGTCCCTTGTTCACCACAGCACAGCGGGGGCTGGGTCTTAAGTGGGTCCTGTTTGCTTTTTGCAGTGGTGTGCATGTTGAGGACACGATAGCCGCAGATTTAGGGTACTGTCAGCGTGGCTGGTTCGAGGTTCCTTTGTCTGAATTATGGACACTCCCTTTACGACGGGGGTTGGTGCTGTTCTTGGTTCGAGTGTTCCTTTAAAAACAAATCTGGTTGTCAATGGCTTTTATCATCTGTTGTTGGATAGCTGAACGATCTTAGGGAGTCATAATGACAAGAAGTGTCAGAGGGGAAGAAAGTAGGCGGTTTAGTAAGGGCTGAAACTGATTTCGTCAATGACTTGCGTCTGATGGAGGGATAAGACGTCGTTGTTGACACACGTAAAGCCTAAATCAACGGACTAGATATGGTGGAACCCCCCACGAAAGACCACCCTTCTTTCAAAGCCGCTCGCTGAGAAAAATTCCCTTCGTATTTTCATATACATGAACCCTTAACCAAGGAAGAACCCTTTTTGCTTGATGCTTTGGATGATCTTAAAACAGGGTCCAACTGTATCCAAACGTTTCAAGCAATCTGGCGAGTGGCAGACACACGCCATGGCCAGCAACAGCCCGAGAACCAACCAGCCAAGAAGACGCTGATGAATGTAGCGCTAAACAAGCATTCGCGTGTCGGAACCTTCGAAATCCATGCCAAGATTCAAACAGAACGTGAAAAGTAGTGGAATCAAACATAGAGTCTGCGGATTGAGAAACCGTTTATCACCCCGAAGTTAGCAAGGTAGAATTCCTAGCAGCAGGAGATCTAAAAGGCTATATATTCTGACCTACTCCAGGCTTAAAAGAGAGGAGGACCTTTGATAGCCATTAGTTCTCCGCAGACAGGGACCTCCATTTCTGTGTCCATAGTACCCTTCTGCCAGGGAAGTGGAGAGAGGATACACAAAAATGAAGCTGAATAAACTGAGGTCGAAATTAATACGGTAGAATTCCTGGCAGCAGGCGAAGTGTGCAAGGCTATATTCTTACCTACTCCAGGCTAAAAAGACAACCTTGGATATAGATTTTTGTTCTCAGCGGAGGAGACCTCAGATTAGATGTACCGATATTCAAGCTCCTCGAAATAGGTACAACGGCTGCACCAATGGTAACCCTGAGTGGCAAATCGTTTTGCAAGAAACCCTTTAAAAGGACCGCTGGTATTTCGTGACTGCGTACAGTAGGTTGTCTGCAGGCAGAACGTTGTATCACCTTCCTTATCAACGATTCAGTTTTTGTTTTGGCAGATGACACTCCAGTGCGACAACAGTAGCATGTGTGGTCTCAACTAAATGCTATTAACTCAAATTACTTTGATTATGCTACAGTTTGTTTCTCAGCGACGCGAGTTTGACCCTAAATTATCCATCAGTTATCCTCATAAAGTTTGTTTTCCACTCTTCAGCTGCGGAATTTCTGTGAAAATGTTTGAATTGTGTGTACACGCGATGAGAGGGTGCTTTTCAAATGTCAACTTGGATTTTGTTGCATGAACTATGAAGGGCAAATTGCATGACCTTTCTCTTAGATCACATCCAACAGCAGCTAAACTCTCCGCTATTATGCAACTGAGCTGGTTCCCATGTGATGTCGAGGGCGTTTGCATTTACGCACAGACGGTTGCTTTAAGAGCAATAAAAACTTACCGAAACGTGGAATTTGGGTCGTAAATTTGGGCAATCTGTTTCGGCTGTTTAGACAAGACAAAAAAAAAATCAAAACAAAAATCCATGGGTATACGTAACTCAGGAAAGGGTTTCACAGGTGTAAAAAAATAACGTTTACTCTCGGCCAAACTGAGCGCCAGAACCGCCGCCCAAGAGAGAGAGAGAGAGAGAGAGAGAGAGAGAGAGAGAGAGAGAGAGAGAGAGAGAGAGAGAGAGAATTAATGAACGAATGAATAAACTTTATTTTATGAGGGTAGTGGAGAAGACTCGAGGTCTTTTTACATCCAGCCCTCGCCCATGTGGGAAACTACTATTAATTAAGGATACAATAAGCTACAGTATGTTGAGTACACGTACAAAAGAGAGAGAGAGAGAGAGAGAGAGAGAGAGAGAGAGAGAGAGAGAGAGAGAGAGAGAGAGAGAGAGAGCGATAAACAGATTAGGAGAGGGGTGTATTTCGCAACATACAGCACTTGATTATTGTGATGAGCATCAGCTGTTTAAGTAGTTTGACAGTTTGTTCTTTCGAAGTCAACATGAACCGCCTCTGTCGAGAACCTCAAGTGTTTTGCTTGGCAGCACATTTCTAAAAGAGAAGAGAGAAGAGAATGCCTTCTGGTAAGTGATTTATTTACGTCACGGAAGCTGAATATGAACAAAGGAGTTAGGGGAGGGGGCGGCAAGAGGGCGGACTTCCGTTTTGGAAACCGTGTATAGCTGGTATATACAAAATCTTGTCAACAGAACCAGAATTTGCCATCGATAAATACTTCAAGAACCTGGCTCAAACTCTGAAAGTTGCTGTTGCATGGCGGTATGATGCTGTTGTGGTGCCACTAAAAACCTGTGGCCAAGATGTGATACATGCGAGGTCGGACTGCACGGGCTTGTTGTGATACACTCAAAATGGTTGGTGTATTACGACAGTCCAGATCATTTCGTGCGCTCACACGTTTGGCCCACAAGCTAAACCGTAGCAACAGAGAGAAGACAGGCGGACTCCGAACAAACCCTTCACAATGAGTACTGCAGCACGTTCATATGTGACGAGATATAATTATTAGTTGCAATCAAATGAGGCAAACTGCGTTCATCTGAATGCAGGAACCAGATTCAAATCGGATTTTCCACCAGTCAACACAATACCAAATGTTATAAAGGCCGAAAGCTTGTGATAATGTGGCCTAATTGTGGGAATTAGTGTGGGGGTCTGAGCTCGGTGCGGAACCCTCTGTATAACCAGCGACTGATAGTACTGTACGCATAAAAGGTATGTTCACCATATTCCCTCAGTAAAAGATTCTTGGTGACGATTGTCAAAAGAGATAAAAGGGGAAAGACCAGTGATTCGTTTTCATCGCCCAGTCTCGTACATGTTTGATGAGGGTTGGGGACAAAACAAAGTTGAAAGAACCTAAAAGGCAGAAATCAGAAAGACATAACTGCTCTCAGCCTACAAAACTACATAACTATGTCATCAATTTCGCACTTACTCCACGCTTGATTGAACCGAGGGAATCGTTGCTAGCTCTGGAATCTTGGGGAGGGTAGGGAGGGAAAGTTAGCGGGTGGTGGGTGGTGGTGTGGCGGGGGGTGGGTGGGAAGATGATGTTACATTCACGATGTGCCCATTGCAGGCCACAGAGTGTAGGAAGCGTGGAACGAACCATACACGGAAGGTCTGTATGTGAAACCTTGGTGTCCTATGTTTATATGTGAAACCTTGGTGTCCCGTTTCCGTGACGAATGTTAAGATACCGTGACAGTGGAGCCGTGTGGCAAGTGGTGCAGTGTCACAATTTCACGGACGCTTGGAGTCGACAGACAGGTTAACAGCGTGTGCAGGATTATGTTTTACTTATTTATCCCACCGCCTCACGCGATAGTCCTGTAAGTACATTGTTCCCCAACAGTAGGTGAACAACTCTACCATCAAAGGAACGGGCCTTTGGAGTAAATAATTGAACGTGCTTGGGGCGCTGTACACTCCCCGTGGACCTATGCATTCTGGCTGCACGCGAAACTGGCGGAAGGAGCGATCGAGCAAACCAACAAGCTTGCAGTTCAGTCAACACTCGTCCCGTCTTTACTGACTGCTGTACTCAATTTGCTGAAAGAAAACAGCTTAATTCAACCCCCTACAACGTATAATTTCGGCAGACGTATGCCTTCGAAGAGCATTTTTTAAAATTATTTTTTAGCCGTAACAAATTTGTAAAGCCAGCAAGCGCTGCACGTGGCTGATGCTCATGGACTAATCTGACATCTCCATTTGCATGGGCCATGCGAACAAAATGATATACAATTAACAAATCCGCCGCACCACCCTTCTGCACGTATATAAAATTCCTGCATAAATCTGACGCAACACCACCAGCGATACGCATGCACTAAAATAGCAGCTCTTAGTGCGGTTATTACATTATTACATCCAGTGATAATACGTAATTGTAGGCATAATCACAGAAAACGGCCTGCGAATTGGGGGCTATATTGTGATCATATTTCATTCCGTTGGACAGGACAATTTTGGGCACCCCATAATGAAGAAATCGAGGTTGTTCACTGACGATGTAGGCTGCGCCATGCTCCATAGGTCAGGTCAAGACGTGGGCGGTCAAAATGAACGCATACCGCAAGTGCAAACGAGAGAGATTAGTTAGTGTACGTGGTATTATCGGTCAGTGCAAACACGTGTACTGCAGCTAGTCAGAAAGATGTGTACTGGTGGCATTTGAAAGGCGGGGGCTGGAGGGGCTGGATAAAACGGAACTCGATTACTGTGATGCGTTCTGCAAAGTTATAGGCTGCTCTGACGATGAAGGTTCTTGGTAGTCAATGTTGGCAAATGCAACTGAAATCATGCACACACAAAACTGAGAGAGAGAGAGAGAGAGAGAGAGAGAGAGAGAGAGAGAGAGAGAGAGAGAGAGAGAGAGAGAGAGAGAGAGAGAGAGAGAGAGAGAGAGAGAGAGAGAGAGCAGAGAGACAGACAGACAGACAGACAGACAGACAGACAGACAGACAGAGACACAGAGAGAGAGAGAGAGAGACAGAAGGGCAGACAGACAGACAGATAGGGGCAGAGAGAGGCTGTCAGACAGACAGAAATAAAGAGAGAAAAATATATCAGAACGACCAGAAAGAACTCGTGTGTGTGTGTGTGTGTGTGTGTGTGTGTGTGTGTTAAGAAGAGGGCCACCTCATGGCCTAGACTCAGATCATGTCTGGATGAAATGAGCCTTTTCTCTCTCTGTTTCATCTAAGACGTGAAACGACAGTTCTGTTGATGATGTAAATGTCCACAAGGTGCTCAGTAACCTGTTGTACTGGCAAAATTGTAGGGGGGGGGGGGGGGGGGAGGAGTCGGATTCTATGAGGATATTGCTCTTAATAACTTTGATGATCAACCTGATAATTGCGGTCACTCTACAGATGAAGAAGAAGAAGCCCGAGGACTGGCATCAATTTTTGCGGCTGGACTTTAAGGCGACATTGCTGTTGATGACGAGCCAGATAGACCACAAGACAGACAAGAACCTGCTCATTCTATAGCCGGCTATATGTTTTTAGTGTCTCTTTCACTTTGGTAGTTGGGTTAGGACATCGTCTGCCATATCACAACGGCCAGAAAGAACTCATTTATTTGTGTTCTATGAGAACATTGTTCTTGACGCTCTACTTTCTTAGAGGTAAGCCGGGAACATTGCTGCGTAGGTAAGCTGCGGTACACCTGCCTGTGTCCACTTGCACGCCGCGGACGCAAAACATGGCTTTGGCAGAATTGTACCTTTTTGATGGTTTTGACTGAATGGCAATTTGTGTGTGTTCTTCCTAGCTGCGTTCTTCGAGGACATCGCCTTGGACGACGAGGATTACAAGATGGTCAAAGGCAAGTTGATGATGGAAAACGCTAGCAACTTCGAGCTGCAGGTGGAGGACCCGGGGATCCACACCAGAGGGCAGTTCCAGTACAGGCTGAAGCAGAAGGAGCCGCACACAATGTACCGAAAGCAGACCCTCAAAGACAAGCACATGCTGAAGAAGATCCTGCAGGAGAAGAAGAGGGAGCTGAAGGAGAAATGCACCGGAAAGTGAGTGTTTGCGTGTTGCGTACGTGACGCTATATATATAGGAGAGTGAGAGAGAGCGCGTGATAGTGTGTGTGTGTATGTGTGTGTGTGTGTGTGTGTGTGTGTGTGTGTGTGTGTGTGTGTGTGTGTGAGAGAGAGAGAGAGAGAGAGAGAGAGAGAGAGAGAGAGAGAGAGAGAGAGAGAGAGAGAGAGAGAGAGAGAGATGGTGTGTGTACATGTATAGGAAAAAGTGTGTGTGTGTGTGTGAGAAAGAGAGAGAGACGCGCGAGTGCACGCGTTTTATATTTTCATGCACACACATTCAAAAAACAAACAACAGTAACTAAAAAATACTGATAAAATATTGCAGAACAACAACACTAACAACAACAAAACAAACAAAAAAGGAAAACATCAACAACGATACATCCTACCCCTTCACACTCTCATGCAGACCAGTGAACCTAGAATTTG
Source organism: Alviniconcha marisindica (assembly GCA_018857735.1). Lineage (NCBI taxonomy): Eukaryota > Metazoa > Mollusca > Gastropoda > Provannidae > Alviniconcha > Alviniconcha marisindica. The sequence goes on along the minus strand of JABMCL010000287.1, from coordinate 19,323 downwards.
GCCTTAAAAGCTTAGAGTTCGGTCACTGCTCATCAGTTTGTTTTCAAACCATTCAGAATTAGAACAGCACCTTCTTATAAAACCCACCCACCTATGCCAACCCTAACGAAGCAAAATTTGCACTCTTCGCTTCCCCCTTGCTTCAGCTGCAAAAACGATTGGACATCATCGCGGCTTCGGCCTGTCAACATGCTTCAGAAGAAGTTCAGCAACTGACAACCCTCTCTCGGCAATCTGTCTTTTCTTCACATCTGAGAGGGATAGAGATGTTTTCCTGAGGTCCATGTCAAACAGGTGAATTATGAAGAGTTTATGGCTGGGGCAGACAGCACGAAAGGTCCCCTGCCAGCCGTGCAAGCTCCACGCCATACGCGATGAAATTTACGGGCCCATGGCCCTCTGTTAAGCGTGGTGTGCGTGCGTCTAGTTCGGTTTTGCTCCGGAACTATTCTCGTCGGCCAGCTAGGTTGCGTTGAGTTTTCATGCTGCACGTGCCGTCACGATGGAGGCGCAGGTTAGTAGCGAAGGCACTGTGTCTCCCAGGTCGCATGGAAAGTGACAGTTCGTGCTATTCGCTGGTTGTCTTCAACAATGGTATAGGAGCGAGTCTTCGGATTCGTGGGTGACATAGCCGTGAGAATGGTCGAGAGAGAAATCGTCTTAACTCAGTGAAGTAAGGCCGAGCATGATGTGCGGAAAAAAAGTCTGTCGACACCGTTACCTCCTTTCATCGTTACTGTCAAACAAACGACGTTAATGTCAAACAAACAATCGCCACATAAAACATTTAAAATCAGTTTGGGGTACCTTCGGCAGCTATGTTACAATGATGAGAAAACTAAAAAGGTGGCTTGGGGTCATTTTCGTGAAACTTGCCCCCCCTCCCCCCCCCCCCCCCCCAAAAAAAAAGGAAAAAAAGAAGAGAAAAAAGGAGGTTGCACACAAACGAGGAGACACTAGTGATTTGGGGGCTAGCCATCGAGTTTCTAGTTTCATCTGTCACCTGATCAGACTTTGGCACCAAGCCTATCTAGCATATCGTGTGCAAGTCGTGTTCAGATACACACCAACAATGCCAAGACGCCCTGATGTCAATGATTGCATAAAATATGGATGGACTCGAGTGTCCGCGAGAATTAGAAGGAAAATGACTATCCAAGGATTATCGACAGTCTACGACAATGATTTAATGAAAAACTGGGTACGAAGCAATCCGACAATGATTTAATGAAAAACTGGGTACGAAGCAATCAGCCTTTTACATGTCTGTATATGTCGTTCGCCAGCTACAGTTCGTGTGTGTGTGTGTGTGTGTGTGTGTGTGAGAGAGAGAGAGAGAGAGAGAGAGAGAGAGAGAGAGAGAGAGAGAGAGAGAGAGAGAGAGAGAGAGAGAGACGGACGAACGGACGGACGGACGGACGGACGGACGGACAGACAGACAGACAGACAGACAGACAGACAGACAGACAGACAGACAGACAGACAGGCAGACAGAATGTGAGCTAATGTGCGCACACGTGTGCATGCCTATATACACGGTTACGTTCGTTTGTGTTTCACGTCCGTGTTTGTCTTTGTGTGTGTGTGTGTGTGTGTGTGTGTGTGTGCGTGCGTGCGTGCGTGCGTGCGTGCGTGCGTGCGTGCGTGCGTGCGTGCGTGCGTGTGTGTTTACAAACAAACTTCACACCCTGTCCAATAAAATGTCTTTGTTTACTCATGGCTGGGAAATAGATATGTCACACTATTTTAAATGCCACCTCTACGATATGATTTGTATTTTTGAAGACTTCTTTTTGACAGTGATGAAGGATAAGAGGGGTAACTGTTTGCTTACAAGTGCAAACATAGCACTGAAGTGCAGAGATAATCTCTTGCAACGCGCAGCTTTTCTATGTGCGTGCAGCAGTGCGTGCACGTGTGTGTTACAGTGTGTCTTTGAGTGGATGTTTGTGTATATGATTATGTGCATGTGTATGCGTATGTGTGTGCGTGGGTACGTGCGTGCGTGCGTGCATGCATGTGTGTGAGTGTGTGTGTGTGTGTGTGTGTGTGTGTGTGTGTGTGTGTGTGTGTGTGTGTGTGTGTGTGTGTGAAAAGTCCACCTGAACACACCATTGTCCGACAGCTGTCCCTAAACCAGAACCTGTGAAGAAAAAGCCGAGCCTCAAGTGGAGTCCAACCTCGCTCTGTCTTCGACCTTTCTGCCCGAGCACCTTCACCACAAGGCCAAAGCTACTCACATCCTGACGGGTACGCCAGCTGGGGATGGCAGACCTAGCCACCCACGTGTGTTATACATCAACTTGTGTGCAATTTTCCAGAGAGAAGAAGCAGTGCCGAGAAAACAAAGCGATGCTGAGAGATGAACTTGGCGAGCTTCGCAAGAAATGGCTGAAGATTCGAGCGGAACTCAGACGGCAGAGGGAACTGTTCAAGGAACGGAAGGCGCTGTTCCGGCGGCAGAGGAGAGACAGGAAAAGCCGCACGAGGAAGGTGAGTTGGAGAGTGGGCAACCTCGGGATAGTCTAGACCGACAAAGTAGAGGAGTACCGTATGGCTGGGAGGTGCCCATTAGCGTGCGTACGAGTCAGTAGTGCAAGATTTAGATGTAGAAAAGGAGCGCACGTTTGTGTGAGTAACATAATTATATTGAACCAATAATTATCGCGTATGTCATTAATACTTTCCATCGCTTCATCACTAAAGAAATAATATTTTTTTTTATCCCGCTATGTGTGTCAGTTTGTTTTCCTGCCTGCTTGCCTGCATGCTTGTCTGTTTGTCTGTTCCTCCCTCTGCCCCCCCTCTCTCTCTCATACACGCATGCAGTTTATGGCAAAAAGCCGGCGCCTGTCTCTTCGTCACATCAATTATGGCATGAATACAGTAAGTTAGTAATTCGATTTTAACTTCCTGCCAAGCGTACAGGGTTACCTCAGAACGAACAAACACCGTCAAAGTCAATACGTAAATAACTCTTTTCCTATCTCAAACGATACTCCAGTCTGCTTACAAGATCATGCTCAGCGCAAGCACAATATGGGGAATCCTACAACAGGCCTGATGGGTGTTGCTGTCCCTAATCAAGCTAACTCTGTTGCCCTTGCAAACAGATCCATCAGCCACCCTTCCGTAACATGGGGAGGCCTTGGGAGTAAAAAATAGGTCTTGTACAAATACAATAAATAGGTTAAACACACACACACACACACGCACGCACGCACGCACGCACGCACGCACGCACGCACGCACGCACGCACACGCACGCGCGCACCCACCCACCCACCCACCCACCCACACAAACAAACAACAACAACAAAACCAACACGACAAGAACAAAACCAAAACCAACACAACAACAAAAAACAAGCACAAACACAACCACGAAAAACGAAATCAGCATCAACGTTAAAAGCATTAAGCGCATTTCGTAACCATCCTTACCTGGTCTAGTTATGAACGAATAGTGCCGAAAAACGCTTGTTTGGGGGGATGTTTATGTTCCGGGGGATCCCAGAATGGGAACCTGCATCAGTGCTTGTGTCGACGAGAGGGCCGGTAGTCTATTTTGTTCCGCAGGCCCACTCTGGAAACTGCGTTTCGTCACACCCAACGCCAGCAAACACTGGAAAAAATGAAGGGGGAAGTTTTGTTTTGCAGGCTAGTGAAAGGGAATATGGGAACCGGCTAGTTATTAAATTACATTAAACAACCCCATCACGTGAAGCCCGTCCCGTGGAGGCTATTGCACAGAGACCGTGTTTCATTGGGACTAAGTGTGCGGAAGTCTGAATGCGTATCCCACGGGAAAGTCTGTCAAATTCGCTGTAGAATATATCACACTTGTTCACTTGCAAACGCTACAGCCACACGGCCCATCGACAGTGGCACAGCCCAGTGTTCAGGTGTGATTTGCTGACTGATTGATTGGTTAATGATCGCTTTTATATAACGCTATTCTCCGCTCTCGAGCTGTCTCACTGCACTTTTGTCGCATGTGGTTCTAAATGAGTGATTGCAGCTTTCTACAGCCGCGCGTTCTGAACAGCCACCAAAGCGGTGTACATACAGCGTTGTCTAGTTGTCACATGGATGGTGCCTCTTGAAACTGCTGCTGCCGTCAGTCCCGACAAGTTCTGTGTACACCATACAACCATGCACCATGTCACGTCACGTCACTTCATGCCGCAAAACCACATAGGAAGGATGCATGCGTGTTTTGCTGTTACACTGATTAGGGAGGATGGTACGCAGCTTATAAAACTGACTGGGTGATCACTCATGCGGATAATAAAGATTGCTACTGATCACCATCGACCTTATTGATTTGACAAACAAATTGAATTAATATTGCTCGACAGCGACACAAGCGCAGTAGGCCTCATTCAGTTTCGGCTTATTGATTTGCGTGCCGTGCGATTCGCAGTCTCTTCAAAATCCTAGATCCGTAAAAGTCAGGATTACTGCTGGAGTGCTTGGTCGGATGAGTCTCGAAAGTGACAAGCCAGGACTGAGAGAGAGAGAGAGAGAGAGAGAGAGAGAGAGAGAGAGAGAGAGAGAGAGAGGAGAGAGAATAATTTATGTTTAATTTTTGCTTTGTTTGATTTTTGTATATGTGCCTTAACCAGCTCCCCCACCCCTATCATGTTCTTTGTAAAGCGCTGAGGGCTTTTTAAGAATTTGATCGTTATATATATATATATATATATATATATATATATATATATAGATAGATGAGAGAGAGAGAGAGAGAGAGAGAGAGAGAGAGAGAGAGAGAAGGAGAGAGCCAAACCTTGCCATCCGCGCAGAGTAAGTAACCGTGGTGAGTTAATGTGGAGAACTTCAGAAGGGAACCACACACTGTAGTATTTTGACTGAACAAGGTCGTTGAAGCCGGACTTCTCGTTCGTTCGCTATCGAAAACACTTGGGAGTTGGGAGCTTTTTCTCAAAGATTTGGGGTGACTACATTTTCTGTGTTGACAGGATGTCTAAACTCCAAGAACCAGCTAACTGAATAACTAGGCAAATCTTTCTGCACCCTTCCATTTGATCTGCTAGTATGTCGTCTGCTTGACATCAAGGGAAAAAACTCGCAATAATATTTGCACGCTGTCAGACTTGCTCTGCGCGTCGGACGAATCAGACTTCTAGTGCTCTCCCTTGATGCGCCGCAGACGGACTACGGTTCAATTCAGATCAATAATTTTACTGGCTTCTTTCCTGTTACAAGAGTTTGTGCAACTCAAGCAAGCGAGCAAACAAACAAACAAAACAAAATCATGTAGACGCCTAACAATTAATGTCCGAATAATACTTACTAGGCCTAGATGTAGGCCTAATTTGTGCGTGGCCATAGTCTCCTGTTCTGCCGCGGCTTTATTGTGCCAGGCTTTTGAAATTAAATACTTGCACAGCAGCCTCGGAAGTTGATTTTAATACAAAGCAATGAATCTTTCAAATGAACGCTGTGACCAGCTGGGTCTTTATAGACCCCGTGACATATTTTCCGGTTAAACATCGAGCAAAATATCAAATAATTATATGTATCTCCCGTACTAAGGCAGCAGGCCCAGCTACACTGATGTAACTTGCAGCCTTGAACTAGCATAGACGCGGATGTGAGGCTGGGAGGAGGTTTCGGAGAAGTAGAATATAGCACGTTTTAATTCCTCAGCTGTATATTCTGGCCCATCTGCCGGTTGTTCGATCCCCAATCCAGATTTGTTGTTGTTATGTCTGTCTGTGTCCGTCTGTCTGTCTATCTCTGTCTGTCTGTCTCTGTCTCTATCTCTCTGTCTCTCTCTGTCTCTGTCTGTCTCTCTCTCATCTTTCCTCCGTAAAAAATAAAAATAAATATATATAAAATTAAAATAAATCACCTAATTTGTTTTCTATTCCAGTGTGCTGGTCGTAGCGTTGGGTTGGGGGGGGGGGGGGGGGGTGGGGGGGGGGGGGGAACGGGGAGATAATGGGGCAGGAAAGCCGAGAGGCGGGAGGAGGAAACACAAAGAACGTAAAGGCACGCAAGCGGGCAAAGCAGCTGCACAACATCAATGAGTACGTTACCCTCTGCAGCAGGTGAAGAAGACGGTGATGACACGGGCCCTGACAGCGGAGGAAGTGTCCAAGTACAAGAAGTCCACGAAGTGGAAGCACTCCATGGCCAGATCCCGCAGCAAGAGGGCGGCCACTGCCAGGAAGGACAGGCTGTGGGACTACGGCATTATACCCTACGACATCGAAGCTAATTTCACGGGTGAGGTGGTTGGTTACCCCACATCGAGGCTAATTTCAAAGGTGAGGTGGTTGGTTACCCCACATCGAGGCTAATTTCACGGCCCCACATCAGTGCTAGTTTCACGGGTGATGTGATTTGTTACTTCATATAAAGACTAGTTTCAAATGTGAGTTGGTTGGTTACCAAACACCGAGGCTAGTTCCACGGCTGAGGTGGTTGGTTACCCCCCACATCAATGTTAGTTTCACGGGTGAGGTGGTTTGTTACCCCACAGCGATGCTAGTTTCACGGGCGAGGTGGATGGCTACCCCACGTCAAAGCTAGTTTCACGGATGAGATGGTTGGTTACCCCCACATCGATGCTAGTTTCACAGGTGAAGTGGCTGGTTACCCCACAGCGATGCTAGTTTCACTGGTGAGGTGTTTGGTTACCCCACAGCCAGGCTATAGTTTCACGGGTGAGGTGGTTGATTACTTTGCATCGAGGCTATAGTTTCATGGTTGATGTGACTGGTTACCCTTACATCGAGGCAAACAAGTACAAGATAATGACTGATGATTATAACGATTGTGTGGATGACAACAATTGTTATCACCCATCATCCAAAAAGGCAACATTCAAAACAATGATACTGATGTTGATGATAATGGCGTTGATGACGTGTTTTCACCCCAGGAGCCAATAAGACAGTATCAAGAGATGACATTTAATGATACTAACGATGGCAGCGATGACAGTGTCGGTGATGTGTTTCATCAAGTGATGATGGTCAATGATATGGATCATGGTAGTGATGATAGTGCCGGCCGTGGTGGTGTTAGCTTCCACCCTAGGGATCTAACAAAGGAAATGTTCAAGTGATGATGGCGATAATGACCATGACGATGATGGTGATGGTAATGGTGGTGGTGCTTGTTTTTTCCCTAGGAGCGAACAAGGCCATGTTCAAGTTGGCCATGCGGCACTGGGAGAACTACACGTGCGTCACGTTCGTGGAAAAGAAGCCAGAAGACGAAAACTACATCCTCTTCACGGAGAGGTCCTGTGGGTGAGTTTCTGCCCCTTGCAGCATTTTTAAATCACTGGTTTTTAAGGGAATGCACGTGTGAGCCGGCTTTACCTAGCGGTAAGGCGTTAAGCTGGTAAGCTAAAAGGTCTCGGTTCGATTCCGCTTCGGCTCTCCTCTCGTTAAAAGTTGCGGTCTGTGGACATTGTCTTATGACTTCGTCCCCGACAATTAACGAAACATTCCAATGGCTCTCATCGCTGCCCATCATAATGCAGGAATCATTCTGGTGGTGACAGTGTAGCGTTAGGTATAGTCTACCCCTTCCCTTACCTCCTGGGATTCGGTCCCCGCCAGTACCTCCTCGGAGGCAGCTGGGCGTTAAATATGTTTAACCAACCAACCAAGCAAGCAAGCAAGGCATGCTCCTAATGCGGTTTTCCATTTCCATTCTTTTTCTCCCTTCCCCTCTTTCTCCGCTGTGAGCAACCGTCGCCGATTCACAAACTGAGAAATCAGAACTATTACCGGTCCCCTCGTTTAAAGCCTGTGGAGTAGGTCTGAATATTACTCTGCATGCTTCTACTGAAAGGAATTCTGTTCATTTACCGCCTTTCCCGTTATTCAGCTTCGGGTTTCTTTATCAGAATTCTCTTCCTACATTAAGTGGCGTGTGTGTGTGTGTGTGTGTGTGTGTGTGTGTGTGTGTGTGTGTGTGTGTGTGTGTGTGTGATGAGCAGTGAATAAGACTTTTTCTTGTGATTGAATGAGCTGAATTTCGCCCTGAAACATTTGTAACTGTCGCGGTTGACTGGATGTAAAATATACAGAAAAAACAACCACACACGCACTCGATCGTCCCACCCACCCCATTTTCTCTTAGCTTCTTTCTTGTGTGTATTCTGTCACGAAGACTTGGCCATCGACACTGTAAATGGAGAGACCTTCAGTCATACGTTTCTAATCCGAGCTAGTAACATCGGGTTACCTCCTAACTGCACCTTCTAACCCGAGTGATTTGATGCAATCAATGTACTTTCTCTTTTACGTATTGTTTTTTTATTTTTATCTCCAGTGATTTTCCCTATTTTCTTCCCATTTTCAGTTGTTGTTCCTTTGTGGGCAAGCGAGGCAACGGGCCTCAGGCCATCTCCATCGGCAAGAACTGCGACAAGTTCGGCATCGTGGTGCACGAGTTGGGTCACGTGATAGGATTCTGGCACGAGCACACGCGGCCGGACCGTGACGAGCACGTGCAAATCATCTATAAAAATATCATGCCAGGTAGGGTTTAAAAGGTCCAGTGATTAATAAGCCTTTTTCGTAGCTCAGGAGCTGCGTGAAAGCCGAGGTGGACGCCCTGGGCTCCCCGTCCCTAATAAGCCTGATGGTTTCTGTGGACGTAAAGCAACATTTGAAGACGGGGCGGATTTATATAAATATTTTGGTGGATGGGGGGGGGGGGGGGGTGGGGGGGGGGGGGGGTATATTGTAATTATTATAGTGGGCAAAGTCAAAAGATAGTGCCCATAAAGCACATTTTGTGAACTGCCCTGAAAACATCCCTGTTCGACAACTAAATTTTGAACCTCGTTTTCCTTCATAGTCGTCTTCAGCTCTGTCAAACACTTGGGCGTGCATGCGTGTGGTGGTGGTGGTGGTGTGTGTGGTGATGGCGGGGTGGTGGTGGGGGGTGGGGGGGGGGGGGGGGGGTAAGAGAGAGTGTGGGTTACTGTCTGTATGGGGATGGTGGGGGTATTTACTTGTGCGTCTTGCTACAATGCTATTACAAAGGGCTCTGGGTTCCCACGTAACGTGGAATATGGGTTGCCACATACAACCCCTCTGTTATTACCATCCTTGCCATCGACTCGCTGCAGGCCAGGAGTACAACTTCAACAAGCTGACGGCGACGGACGTGAACTCGCTGGGCGAGGAGTACGACTACGGCAGCATCATGCACTACGCCCGCAACACCTTCGCGCGCAACAACTACCTGGACACCATCCTGCCGCGCCGCAAGCCAGGCATGGTGGTCAGACCGGAGATTGGTCAGCGGGTCAAGCTCAGCCCCGGCGATATACGACAGGCCCGCAAGCTGTACAGATGTCCGAGTAAGTACTGTGGACCCTGTGACGTTTCCGAGTTGTTGTCGGTACTTTCAGCTTGTAACGTCATTGAAGCTGACCGAAGTAACCTTCAGTCACCGAAGACGATGCAGTTCGCGCTCTGAGGCTGTATTGCAGAGACGTGTATAGCGTTGGTGGAATTGTTCCTTGTGGGAAAATTGAAGTCTGATCGAACTGAACTGAATTTGGGTTTCTAAATGGTGATAGGTTTTTTTATAAGTTTTTTTCTCCATTAAACCTGTATAGCAGACTACTTAAAGTATGCTTCTGTTGGTGTTAGTTTTTTTTTTTAAACTTGTATACCAGACTAATTAGAGTATACTTATGTAGTATGTGCACATATCTTTCGGTCTGGGAAGACAGTGTACTTCACGCTGTGGACAGTGCAGAACAGATCGGCAAGTTCTCCCACCAGTGTTTGTTGTGGTTGTAAAGGCCCACACAGCAGTGGTAGTTCCTGTTGTATTTGCCGCAGTTGTATCTTCTCAGCTAGTCTGCATAAAAGTGTTCGGTTCTCTTCATACGTTTAACAATGGACATAGCATCAGAGACTTGATTCCCCTGTGATTAGTATCATCTGCCACACTGTCAGAACTAGTTACCTAGCGTTGAATTGTCTATTGGTCCTTTTTATTGTGGAATTCGAGTGATTCAAGAAAAACATAATTTTATGCATTTATTATGAATAATAAAGTTCTTTCGTAGTTATATTTTCTCTCTCTTTGAATTCACTCAGCCACTGCTCCTGATGCTCTACGCTTTGTGCCCAGACAATGAAAAGTGCTGGAACAGCGCAGTAGAATAAGGTGTCTTGTCTTTGTTTTTACTGAACAGTCTGTGTGGTTTTCAAATGTTCAGTTCTGCGTGTCCATCTCTGTTGTGCAGGGTGTGGCCGCACGCTGCAGGACTCGAGCGGCAAGTTCTCTCACCAGCCGTCCTCCACGGGCAAAGAGGAGCTGTGCCAGTGGAGGATCTCCGCTACCCACGGCGAAAAGATCGTGCTCAACATCACCGAGCTGGACATCCCCAAGTCCTACAACTGCGAGATAGACTATCTGGAGGTCCGGGATGGCTACTACATCAAGTCTCCACTCTTGGGTACGATATACATACCTGGAGGTCATATCGCACAGATGGCTGCTAACCCCGTCTCTTAGATATTTGATGAGATGCCTGGAGATGAGAGTCTCTACCTCAAGTCTCTACTCCTTGGTGAGATGTGTGAAGGTCAGGATTGGCTACTACAAGTCTCAGTTCTTAAATAAAGTACCTGTGGGTCAGGGCTGGATTCTACATAGTCTGGTCTGAGAAAGATATCTGGAGGTTAGGTTTATAATAATAATAATAACGGAATTTTGTAAAGTGCCTACCCTGCGGCTCAAAGCGCTGAACAATATGACACACATAATGTACATCGGGATAGAAAATGCTTCCCAGCAATTTAAGAAAAAGCTAACACATAATGCAGACATCGACAAAGGCTCAAGAATAACTATGTGAAAGATGCACACACACACACACACGCACGCACGCACGCACGCACGCACGCACGCACGCACGCACGCACGCACGCACGCACGCACGCACGCACGCACGCACACACACACACACACACACACTTTCTAGTCTAACTGAAACTGAATCTCATTTGTATTCTCACATAATTATATAATTATACGATTAATAATTAAGATGTTGTTAGATAAATGTTTTGTAAAACTACAATGATGCAAAGGAGTGTGTTAGAGAGAGCGAAAGGTATATGTTGTAGTGGATGGATGCGTGTTTCTGAATAAATGCCCCACAACGATGTGCTTGGGATTTTTGTTGTTGTCATATCGTGTGACATCTTGTACAGGGCGATTCTGCGGCAGCAAGATTCCAGACACCCTTATCTCATCAGACACCCGGATGTGGATAGAGTACAGGAACTCCAGGGGTGGCACCAAAGGAAAGGGGTTCTTCGCCGAGTATGAAGGTAAATATACAGCCTTCGTGTGCTGCATACATGCACTGACAAAAATTAAGGGATCCCGTGGCGATTTCGAAGGTAAATAAATATTTAACAGACCTCTCTCTGATGGACAGTCTTACGAAGACACGAGTACAGCAATTTCCCCATAGCTTTACACATCGGACCACCTGCATCGGTAATCTTTTAATATTCCTCATGCTGTGCTGCTGTATGATAGTAGCATAATAGACAATTGCTCAGGCGACGGAGAAATGGTTGTTCGGTTGAACTGTGAGATAGAGACATTAACTCCAGCTTCTTTGATCAGAATAAAGCAAGGAAGCATCACGAGGCTGCAATAACGTCGGCAGTTTCCTTGCAGTTCATATTACACATCATCGCGGACGGCTTCATGGTTGTTATCCCACACCCCATGCTAAGAGGTATATAATTTATTACCTTCGGTCCATTCCACGTCAAAAGCCAGGCTGTATAGGTCCGGATTTTGACGCGACGCATCCCAGACACAAATCCATTGATGCAGCTAGGCATTGAATTTAATGTCTCAGCGGGTTCCGGCTGTTGTGCAAGAGTTGGAAACATTAGGAGTCAAAATGTGTGCACTCGATGCTCAATATCGCGTTCACGATGGGCTTTCTTCAGAGATCAAAATGTATTGGCCTACATTTGCACCTGTCTTTCTGTCTGACTGCCTGTCTCCCTCTCTCCCTCTCTTTTAGTGAAGAGTGATATATATATAGAAGGGAGACATTACAGATTTAAAATGACTTGTTAATGTATTTTTTCTCTCACTTCTTTTTTCGGTTAGCTTGTTCCCCGGTCGCTTTTTTCCCCTCTCTGTCTGTCTGTCTGTCTGTCTGTCTGTCTCTGATATGGTCAACCTACGAGGTTGACTGTGTGTTAAGAACTAATAACTTACTTGCCCGTTCTAGTTTTTCTCCTTCTTGTTCTTATTCTTCCTCTTGTCCAGGTTTGTCTTTCTCTTCGGCCCGATATTACGTGACTGGACGTTTAAAACCAGTTTCTTTCCTTCCTTTTTTTCCTCTTTTTTCTTTTAATTTTTCGTGTGGTGCAGTGGGCTACAGCCGACGATGCCGCCTCTTTTGAGAATCCAGAGTTACGTACCAAAGTTTTTCTCCTTTAAGCCTGGACTGGGTCTTTTCTTCTTTGTGCACTCAACTTCATTTGTTCCCATTGTGTGTCTTTAACTGTGAATTAAAGTCAAGCCTTTTACTTGTGATTTGATGACTTGTGTTTCACGCTGTAACTAACGGATGGCTCTTGGTCTACGTCGAACAATCTCTTCTTCTTCTTCTTCGTTGTTGTTGTTGTTGTTGTTGTTGTTGTTGTTGTTGTTGTTGTTGTTGTTGTTGTTGGTTGTTGTTGTTGTTGTTGCCTCCTTTCGTCATTTCTTCAGCGTCCTTTTTCGCTTTGACCGAAGTCGTCTTTATCACCAGCTATCTGCGGTGGTGAAATCAACAAAGACCAAGGGTTCCTGACCAGTCCCAACTACCCAGACGACTATCGGCCCAACAAGGAATGCATCTGGAAAATCACAACGGAGGAAGGATTCTCTGTGGCGCTCAAGTTCCAGTCATTTGAGGTAAATATATAGTAGACGAAGCTCTATATACTCCAGTGCATTATTTTGACCCAGTCTATGTCGTTAGAGGTAAGACTGTTAACGATCTTCTACTTTGTGGCGCTTAGGTTAACCTTAGGGAAGGCTCTGTAGATGACTTGGTTCTAAAGCCAGTGGTGTTCCAGCTTATGTGCTTTGAGATAAGTATGCGGCCAGAGGATTCGTAGCGCTGAGGATCCATCATGTAAGATAAATGTCTACCGACGATGTCTGTATGCTCTGTGGAACTTAAGTTCCAGGCAGAACTTGAAATAGGAAAATGGCTAGTCTGGCACTCAAGTTCCGATCGTTTGAGATTTTCCGTAGAGGCGGCATTCAAATTTGAGCATTCTTCTTCTTCTTCTTCAACATCTTCCCGACGTGGAAGTATGCGGTTGACGGGGCGTTAAAATCCAAGAAATACTCATCTACATCAGTTTTTGATACGCTCTGAAATCACGTAGAGTAACTATGAAGCCGAACTGACTAGGCCTTTTTGCAAGTGAAATATATCAGCCAAGTATTTAAGAAGATAATTATCTTCATTTGATCATGAACTACAGCTTGTGTCACAAATGGAGAAAACGTGCTCATAGCCGAGCACTGGAGGTGAAATCAAAGCGCACTTTTCCGACATGATAATGCATTTATTGTGGGCTGTGCGTCAATTTGTTCCGTATTGAGCTATGGATAACTACATCTCTGCGGATTTGGGTTCCATGATGAATTCTACATTAGTGTAGTTGGGTGAATGTTTTGGGGCCTGATTTGATCAACAGTCTTCAGCTGTGTCCCAGTGCGTTGCGAACTTGTCTTGCTGACTTTTTGTCCACAGTCCTCCGGCGGTAGCCACAGGCGCTCGCGATCGTCATTAATTCAACACTTTAATTTGTGTGTCAGATCCTGCTCATCTATTGCTCTTTTTATTCACTGAAACAACTGGCTTGTTGAGTTAAGACAATTTGAAAGAACTCTCGCCCGATTTTCTATACGAGATGCTCACATCTAGAACAAATGTAAAATCGAAAATTACAATATTTATGTTGGTATTTTCTGTTAAAAACATTTTATTTTTTGGGGCTGTGTGTTCACATTTGACTACTTGTTGGGTTTGCAGTTCAGGTTCTTTCCTCTGACAAAGCGAACGGCCGTACTCCGGCCAGTACTTAGGGAATGTCTGAAAGGACGCAATGTTTCCCAACTCTGGTAGAAAACACGTTCACGATCAAAACGGCAAAAGGAAGCGTGGCTTAAGCATGAGATTTACATGCTGCTGGCAAGTGCCTGTGGTCATTCGCGAGAAAATAGACATGTTAACTTGATCCATTGGCACTCGGAATAACCTTGTTAGCTGTAAGTGGACACTTGTTTCTCCATCGATGATAACGAGGTATTGAGTTTTCAATCTAGGCTGTTCCCGAGTCAAGTGATGTTTGCTTTACTTGTACTGTTTCCATTATTAGGAAGAGCTTAAGTGTACCAAGCCCAGCCCCCACCCACCCCACACCGACTCACCCCCTCTCCCCGCAAGAAAAGAACATTAATAAAGGTTTCGTTCACTAAACTCCTGATGCAAGCTTGTATGGGAATATCTGATTTACTCGCATTTTGCGGAACCATGTTTTCGTGTTTGCGTTTTACCCATATGTCTGTTTCTCAGTCCTGTATCCGTCTGTCTGTCTGTCTGTCTGTCTTCCTCTCTGTCTGTCTTTCTGTCTGTCTGTCTCTCAATTATAGTGTAGCAAGGACTGGCTGTTAGATAGGTCTACATGGACCGAACGCTACTAAATTAAAGTATTAAAGCGTTCGAGTTTGAGCTCGAGTTCTCTCTCTCTCTGTGTCGCAGTCCCTCTCTCTCTTCACCTGTCTGTTTTCCCCCCTCTCTCTCTTCCTGTCTGCTTCTCTGTCTCTGTCTGTCTGTCTCTGAATACACACATTGTTAATTAGTGTCTAACGCCCATGTAATGGGGGCAAGCTGTACTTTGGCAAATGATGGCTCATGATTTTCTGGCGAGTTTGTAAGGCTGTATAACTTTACTGGCTGGCTTAAAATTTCTTTTCAAGGTACGTGATGTTTTTTTCTCCATTCAAACACAATAAAAAAAAAAAAAAAAAAAAATCGTTGAATACAGGCGTTTTGCTGTTATTGTTTTTTTCTGTTGTTGTTGTGTTTGATGGTCATTCCTGTTGTTTTTTCCCCCCACAGATAGAAAACCACGACAACTGTGTGTACGACTTCTTGGAAGTGAGGGACGGAAGTGACGAATCATCGCCCCTGATTGGTCGCTACTGCGGCTACAAGATACCTGACGACATCGAGTCCACGGGGAACAAACTTTACGTCAAATTTGTGTCGGACGGGTCCGTCCAGAAAGCGGGATTCGCTGCCAAATTTGTAAAAGGTACGACACTTCGGAGCGTTGGTCGGCGCGACGACTAGCTGGATGTGTGGTATTTTTCATTTGTTCTTGTTTAGTATTTCTCCACCTCTCCTTCCATTTCCAGTATAAATTAGCTTTTTAAAGGAATCAACACCAATGCACAGGCAGTCTCGGAAAATGTGAAGTGTTGCGGAGCTTGAGAAACTGCCTGTGGGACATCACACACCATCGATCGCCTGGAGGAGTGAGGTGTTGAAAAAGTAATCAAGCGCTTGACGATCTCCACGCTCGTTAAAGTCTATGTCCTGCACCTTTCGATAAGAGAAGGCCTAATGGCCGGTGGCAAGGAAAGATGGATAACGCGGAATGGTAGCAGGTTAACCCACAGGATGATAGTAGCTATTCCCAATAGAAGACTAAAAACGAAATAGTTGTGAGTGTTCAGCCTTTGTTCGTTGCAGTCAATAACTGCGTTGAAGATGACAGACAATGGTCACGTCGCCATTGTCTGTCAAAACGAACACGCTGGTCAGTTGAAAACTATGAAAAACTGTGGAGGCGTCTTTATTACTGAGTGTTGTAATCAAAACTATGAGTTTATGATAATAGTCATTATAAGGACTTACGCTGTTCGTTGTGTGTGTGTGTGTGTGTGTGTGTGTGTGTGTGTGTGTGTGTGTGTGTGTGTGTGTGTGTGTGTGTGTGTTGTGTGTGTGTGTGTGTGTGTGTGAGAGAGAGAGAGAGAGAGAGAGAGAGAGAGAGAGAGAGAGAGAGAGAGAGAGAGAGAGAGAGAGAGAGAGTGTGTGTTTTAACTATTATTTTTCCTGGTGTGTTTTTTGTTCAGCATTCTACAAAGTACTCAGTCATTCGACCAGTGTTCATTTATTTCATCACTGTACATCACATTGTCTGGTTGCAGAGTTTGATGAGTGCTCGCTACCAACCCATGGCTGTGACCACATCTGTGACAATACTCTAGGCGGCTACAAGTGCGAGTGTCGCATTGGTTACGAGCTCCACTCTGATGGAAAGCGGTGTGAAGGTTCGTACAGTTAGTTTCTGGCCAGTTGCAGAGCACGGGGTTCTGCGAGTCTATGGGTAGAACCGCTTTGTAGCTGCTGGCTTTCTTTGGGAGTAATCAAGTATATACGAAATAGATCCATGCAAGCATGCCTCTGCCGTCTCTCTCTCTCTCCCCCTCTCTCTCTCTCTCACACACACACACACACACACACACACACACACACACACACACACACACACACACACACACACACACACACACACACACACACACACACACGCTCCCTCCCTCCCTCTCTCTCTAACATAATACTGCACTTTATACTTGGTGTTCAAGGTGTACATCTCATCAGACGGTTACCCTCTTCACCCCCCTCCCCTCAGTAGGAACTCTGTCCATCAGTGACTCACAGCTCTGTCCATGCGGGAGCTACATTGCCGATATGGAGAAGAAAAAAATGCTGCATATTCCGTCCTTCCCTGATTTCTACCCCCCACCCTCACCCCGTCGGCAGCAGGAATAACGAACCCTAGAGCCATCTCACCCTCGAGCAAGAACTGAACTCTCTAACCGACAGCTCTGTGCTGCAGATGCCCGCAGATGTCCATCGACGAGGTGGAAATTAAGCATACTGCAAAGCCCGTCTTTTATGGGCTTAGTGCACCCCCCCCCCCCCCCCCCCCAACCCACCCGTACCCCATCTGCACTCCCCCATCCCAACTGCAAGAATCGACAGCTCTGACGAACAGCTCTGGCAGAGACCTCCAGATGCATGCGGTGGTACACCGATAAGGAAAAAAAGAAAAAGGAAAAAAAAAAGGCCCTCCCTTCCATCCTTCCTGGATAAACGGTGCCAAAAACTGGGGCTTAGAGTATGCTGACACCCGTCTGACGAGCAACTCTCTCTGACTGACACCTCCTGTATTCCAGATGCGTGCGGTGGCTACATCGACGAAGAGGAGGGAGTGCTGCAAAGCCCGTCTTTCCCAGACCTCTACCCGCCCAACAAGAACTGCGTGTGGCAGATCGTGGCCAGGGACCAGTACAAGATCACCATCAACTTCACCCACTTCGACCTGGAGGGCCACAACGTAAGGAGATGGCCCCACCTAGCGCTCTTTTCCCTTTCTTCTACGTTAGTGTTCGTGTTAATAATGTCCGCTGGTGTCGTACTTGTTTTGGGGCCTTTTGTTTACTCCGTATCAAACAACGCATTCGTCCTGTTTGGCTTGTCAATGCTTTCAAAATTGATTTGTCTTCAGCCACCGACTGCTGTCGACTGAATTAACGTGTCGCCGATATTTGAGTGACTGTTCGCAATTAGCCAATCAGCACGCGATGACGAGGCGCTTCGCTCTTTCGATCGACAGTTCAGAATTATTTCCTTTCGGTGAACTCTTCCACACCGAAGGGACCAGGCTGATCATACATGAATGAGAGAGAAAAACAGTCCGGTAAATCTTTCAAACACGTTTGATGGCCCCTAACGTCAGTGGGCGGAGCTTTCTAAACTCAGGGGGCGGAGCTTTCTAACGTCGGTGGGCGGACCTTTCTAAAGTCAGTGGGTGGAGCTTTCTAACATCAGTGGGCAGAGCTTTCTAGCGTCAGGGGGCGGAGCTTTCTAACGTCAGTGGACAGAACGTTCTGAAGTCAGTGGACGGAGCTTTCTATAGTTAGTGGGCAGAGCTTTCTAATGTCAATAGGTGGATCTTTCTGTCGACTGGCGACACGTTAATATTACATACTCGCATCAGCTGCACCGGTGTCCACTTGCTAGGTGCTCTCGTGAAGGTTGTTCCAGAGTACAGGGGCGGCAGTAGTGTAGCAGCTCTCGTTTGTTGCGTCATGTCTGCCTTGACGCGTCATGAACAGTAAAACTGATTATTCCTGTGAACTGATAATGATTTGTTTCCCTCTGATATATATTTTCGTCTAATCTAGTAATAAGTGGTATACCTGGCGTCTAATATCAAACAACCAGATAACCAGTTCACTCAGTGGCCGACTTGGTTGATAACTGAGCGTAGGTTTAGAAGGTTGAAGAAGTTGACATTTGTAACAGATGAAATGAATGCGTCTAGCATGTTATTTTTATATATTTTTTTCCCCTCTCTCTCTCTCAGCAAGACTGCGAGTACGACTCAGTGCGACTCAGCAGCGGCATGGGCGGTGAGCAGAATGAGCAGAAGTTACACGGAGTGTTCTGTGGCGCCACCTTCCCCGCGCCTGTGACGTCAGAGGGCAACATATTGCGCATCGAGTTCAACTCCGACAACTCTGTCCAGAAAACTGGATTTGTTGCTGAGTTTAGAACAGGTAGGCTAGATTATTTTTCTGACTGCGTTTGGAAACACTGAGAGAGAGAGAGAGAGAGAGAGAGAGAGAGAGAGAGAGAGAGAGAGAGAGAGAGAGAGAGAGAGAGAGAGAGACAGACAGAGCAGACAGACAGACAGACAGACAGACAGACAGACAGACAGACAGACAGACGAGAGAGACAGAGAGAGAGAGAGACAGACAGACAGACAGACAGACAGAGGCAGAGAGAGGCAGAGACAGAGACAGACAGACAGACACATGACAGACAAAGGCCTATGTAGTAGCCTGCAACTGGTCTTTACTTGTTCCTCATACCAGCAAGAAATGCGAGACGTATCCTAACCGTCTGTCCGTTGCCAGGATCGCCCTGATATGACCTGCAATGATGACTGGGCGTTTACTTCCTGTTGCCATTATAAAGGCGTCTGCATCGAAAATTAGCCCGGTGTTCCAGTTTTTTTCTTTCACATCAACTGAAATACACTTCTTTTGTTTTGTTTTTTGATATTTTGCTTTTCCGGTACATTCAACTTCACTGTCTCCCAGTCTTTTCCCAATATAATAACATTGACATGCGACATCGAAGTGAACGAGACTTTTTTCTCATTCTGACTGCCTGAATTCTGTTTC
>JABMCL010001327.1:567500-570123 GCA_018857735.1 Alviniconcha marisindica | reverse complement strand
TTTAAATTTTGTTGTAGTAATTCTTATAATTGTTTTTTATTGGGACATTTTTTTTAAGAGGGGGGCCTGGGGAAAGGGTGGAAATTTTATGTGATATGCACAGCTCGATCCCAGTGGGTTTTTTCATATTTTTTCTTAAATTTAAATTTTTCCCAGGAGGTTTTTTTCTTTTGTTGTAATTAAATGTTTTTTTTGATTGGAGTGAATGTGTGTTTAGTGTATTTGGGCACCACAAAACATTCCTCGTGAAAATCTGTTTTGGGGACACTTGGAAATTAAATTTTTTTTATGTTTAAGAGAAATTTCCCCAGTCAAAATGAAGCCAGCATGGGGTGTTTAAGAAAACTCCACACATATAAGGAAGCCAAAAGGGAAGGAAGAGAACTGGGGTTTAAAAAGAAGCCCAGCAGGGGAATTTTCAAGAGAAAAACCCAGACAAACAAAACAAAAACAAAAATATGAGAGCTCGCGATTTTTAAGGGGAGAACTCCTTGCATTAAATTTGGAAGAAATCCAAAACATGTAATGAACCAGAAACGGGATGTGAAAGGGAAACTCCCCCCAAAAAAATAAAGCCAGCACGGGATTTTGTAAGAAAAACCCCCCAAACCAAACAAAAGTCAAAAAAAAGAAGGGCCCCGCACGTGTAAGAGAAACTCCTCGCATAATAATGAAGCAAAGCATACGTACGTAAGAGAAACTCCCCAATTAAAATAAAGCCGCCCCGGGATGTGTAAGTGAAACTTTCCAGATAAAAATAAAGGGCCAGGTCGGGATGTGTAAGAGAAACCCCCAAAATAAAATAACCCCAGAAAGGGATTGAAGAAAAACTCCCCAGAGAAAAATAAAGCAAGCATGGGATGTGTAAGAGACTGAAACCCCCCAATAAAAAAAAAAACCCAAAGCTTTGGGATGTGTAAGAGAAACTCCCCAGATAAAAATGAAGCCAGCACAAATGTGTGAGAAAAAAAAGGTCCCCTACATAATAAGGGAACCCAGCTGGGATGTGTAAAAAACTCCCCACATAAAATAAAGGGCCAGCCGAGTGTGTGAGAAAAACCCCCCAGAAAAACAACCATAAAGGGCCAGCGCGGGGTGGAAAGAGAAACTCTCCAGATAAAAAAACCCCAAACCCGGGGATGTTAAGGGGAAACCCCCCCAGATGAAAAAAAAAAAAGAAAAAGCATAAACGGTTAAAAACTCCCCGCATAAAAATAAAGCAAGCATGAGATGTGTAAGCGAAACTCTCCTGATAAAAATAAAGCCAGCACGGGATTGTAAGGAAACTCCCCAGATAAAAAGAGAGAAAAGAGAGAGAGAGGAGAGGGGGAGAGGAGAGAGAGAGAAAAGAGAGAGAAGAGGAGAGAAGAAAAGAGAGAGAAGAGAGAGAGGGGAAAAAAAAGAAAAAAGAAAAGAAAAGAAGAAGCTAGCACGGGATGTGTAAGAGAAACTCCCCACATAAAATTGAAGCCAGCATGGGATGTGCAAGAGAAACTGCCCAGATTTTTAAAAAAGAAGCCAGCATGGGATTTGTAAGAAAAACTCCCCACACAAAAGTAAAACAAGCATGGGATGTGTAAGATGTCAGTTAAGCTGTTGGGACATTATTATTGTCCATGGTTAACCATAAAGTTGAGAAGGACCGGGGTGCAACCACGACATCATAACTTTCGGCCTGGAACTGAATCGTACTGGTGCCATATGGCGCAGCTAAAGCAGACACTAGAACATAGATGGTGCCAGATTTTTTTTTAGTCACGGTGCACACTAAACAAGTGTGATGAAAAAATCATGGTGACGAGTTAGATAACCCTTCAACAGCAGCTGTTCCCCTTCAGGGTAGTGCACATAATCGTTTAAAAAAAACTTGTAGTGCACATGATAGTTCATAAACACTTGTAAAAAAATGGTTTCCCCTGCAAGGGATATATTAATAAAAAAAACATTAAGGGGTTAAAAAATAAAATTTATAAATAATAAAATATAAATCCGGGGCAAAAACCACAGACATTTAAGGGGGGTTGAAAAACACCCGATAAAGGAGTATCCCTCAAGAAAAGAAGATCACAAGAGAGAACAGCATTCAGAAGTGTACCAAAAAATTTTTTAAGGGGCGGTGGAATAAGCCAATGCGTCTGTAGACTAAAGGAAAGTGATATAAAGATAAATTTCTGCGAATTTCGTTACTGAGTAGCTACGTAGTGTAGTGCAATCGCCGGACTGCCATGCAAGTGAGCCGTGTTCAAACCCAGATTTTCCTACTTTTTATTTTTTTTTAAAAAAAATTTTCATCTGCTGCAATATTCAACATCGCGGAAATGTACAACCAGTTGTTTTTTCCCCTGTGCGTATTATGTGTGTTGATATTTTTTTAAAGGTTATAATCGGTCATAAATGTGTGGCACGGCTGACAGATTCCTAAGCGCGCGGAGAGTATTGGTTGTGAGAAGTGTTCGTTTTTCCACCAGTGGATGGGGAGTGATTTTCTCTCTCTTTCTCTCTTCCTTTCCGCTAAGCGCGCGGAGAGTAGTGGTTGTGAGAGGTCGTTCGCTTTTCCACCAGTGGAAAGGGGAGTGATTTTTCCCCCCTCTTTCTTTTTTTCCTTTCCCTTTAAAACCCAGGT
>JABMCL010001327.1:560000-562500 GCA_018857735.1 Alviniconcha marisindica | reverse complement strand
ACAAACCCAACACCACACCCCACACCCCACACAACCCCACACACACACACACCTCTCTCTTCCCTTTCTTCTTTTTCCCTTTCTCTCTCTCTCTCTGTCTCCCCTGCCCTCTCTTTTTCCCTGCCCTCTGTCTCTCTTCTCTGTCTTTTCTTTTCCTCTCTCTCCTCTCTCTCCCCTTTTATCTCTCCCCTCTCTCCAACCTCCTCTCTCTTCTCTCTCAAAGGACATCACCCAAAAAAATTTTTTAAATCTTATTTGTATGTCTTTTTAAACTCTCTCTGCCCTCTCTGTCTTTTTGCCCTCTGTCTGTTTTCCCTCTGTCTGTCTGTCTCTGTCTGTCTCTGTCTGTCTGTTTTTTCCCTGCTGTTTTTTCTGTCTGTCTGTCTGCCCTGCCCCTTCTGTCTGTCTCTCTCTCCTCTCTCCCCTTTTTCCTCTCTTTTTTCCTTTTTCTCTCTCTCCCCTCCCCCCCCCACACACACACCAACCACCCCACACACACCACCACACACAAAACCACACAAACACACACACCCAAAACACACACACACACACACACACAAAACACACACCCCCAACACAAAACACACCACAAAAACCCCCAAAAACGCGCGGCCCCTTCCCTCTCTCTCCCCTCCTCCCCTTCTCTTCTCTCCCCTTTTTATTTTCCTCTTTTCCCCCCTTCTCTCTCTCCCCCCCCGCACAACGCGCGCGCGCCCCACCCCACACACCACAAAAACACCCAAACACCCACAAAACAACACACTCTCTCTCTCTCTCTCTTTCTCTCTTTTCCCCTTTTTCTCTCTCTCTCTCTGTCTTTTCTGTCTCTTCTGCCCCTTCTCTGCCCTCTCTGTCTCTGTCCCCTGTCTCTGTCTCTTCTCCCCCCTCTTCTCTCTTTTCTCTCTCTTTCTCTCTCTCTCTCTCAACCCTCTCTCCCCCCTTTCTCTCCTCCTTCTCCCCTCTCTCTTCTCTCTCTCCTCTCTCTCTAAAAGGGAAACATACACCCAAAACATTTGCTATCTTATCTGTAGGGTCTTTTGGCTCTCTCTGTCCCCCTCTGTCTGTCTGTCTCTGGCTGTCTGTCCCTGTCGGGCTGTCTTTCTGTTTTTTCTGTCTTTTCCTGTCGTCTGTCTGTCTGTCTTCTTTCCTTCTTCCTCCCCTTCTTCTCTCTCTCTCTCCTCTTTTTCTCTCCCCACCACACACACACACACACACAAACACACACAAAACACACACACACACACAAAACACACACACACCCACAAAACACACACACACACACACACACAAAACACCACACACACACACACACACACCCCACACCACCCCCCCCCGCACGCCTCTTCTCTCTCTCTCTCCTCTCGTCCCCTTCCCCTCTCTCTCTTCTCCTCTCTTCTCTCTCTCTCTCTCACGCACCCGCGCGCGGGGCGCACCCCACACACCACACACACACACACCACACCCCACCCCCACACCCCCACACACAAAACACTCTCTCTCTCTCTCTTTCCCCCCTTTTTCCCCTTTTTCTCTCTTTTCCCCTCTCTGTCTTTCGTCTCTCTCTGTCTGTCTCTGTCTCTCTGCCCTTTGCCCTTCTGCCCTTTTTTGCCCTCTGTCTTCTTCCCCTACTCTCCTCTCTCTCGTCCCTTCGCCCCTTTTCTCTCTCTCTCACTCTCTCCCCCTTCTCTCTCTCTCTAAAAGGACATTCCCACAAAACATTTGCTGATCTTATCTGTATGTCGTTTGAACCTTTTTTCCTCCCCCGGGACCTTTTTTTTTTTTGCCCCTTTTGGCTTTTGGGCTTCCCTTTTTTTCTCAATTTTTCCCCTCTCTTTTCTTTGTTCTTCTCTCTCTCACCCTCTTCACTCTCCTCTCTCCTCTCTCTCTCCTCTCTCTCTCCCACACACACACACACAACACAACAAAACACACACAACACACACACATTTCCCACACAAAACACACACTTAACACCACCCCACCCCAAACACACACACAACACCCACACACACACACCCCACAACACACACACACACACAAAACAACACCCCCACACACGTTTTGTGTGTTTTTCTGTGTGTGTTTTGTGTCTGCGTAAATTGGTCTTTGGTTTTGGGTCTGTTTTATTGTGTACGCGTGGGGGAAAAGTGTGGTGTGTGCCGGGTGTTAGTGTGCGTGCGTGCTTTGGTGTTGTGTGGGGGTTGTGGTGTGTGTGTGTGTTTTGTGTGTGTTTGTGTGTGTGGTGTGTGTGTGGGGTGGTTTTAAGTTTTGTTTTGTGTGGGGGAGTGCATGAGTGTGTAGTGTGTTTTGGGGGTTGCTGTGTGCGTGGGGCGTGTATGCGTGTTCGTGTATGCGTGTTGGTATGAGCAGCGAGCGGGGCGAGCGAGCGAGCGAGTGGGGGTTGGGGTGTGGTGTGTGTGTTTGTGTGTGTGTTTTGTGTGTGTGGGGTTGGTGTTTTGTCGTGTGTGTGTGTGTGTGTGTGTCTTTTTGGTTGTTGTGT
>JABMCL010001327.1:545000-555000 GCA_018857735.1 Alviniconcha marisindica | reverse complement strand
TCACTTCATTCAAAGTCACAAAGGTAGGGTGCATGTGTGCTTAGCTGTAACCTGCCACCTGCACTTTTGGCAGAATGACCGGGATCTTTTACAAAACACACCATCTTTCGATTAGGTTACAGCAGAAACTGCAGATCCTTTCCACCGGTACTCAACGGCCTACGGTGGCAAAACACATCGTCTCTCCAGCACTCCTCGACTGACCTTAAAAAGCCCTCCCCCTCTCCAGTACTTGCTGACTCTCCTTTTACAAAACACCCCTCTCCCTCCAGCGCTCCGGAGCTGACCTTACAACCCCCCCCCCCCTTCCCCGCGCGCCCGCCGGCTGACACCAGTAAGCATCATTTTCTTCAGATTACTGTCATACTCTAAAATGGGAATAATCACAGCCTTCAGCGTGACCGAACTGCAGCCTGGCCGGCTCAGGCCCTTCAGTTCCGACTCCACCGGTTACCGCCCGTGAGGAAGCAAAACTGTGAGACGCACAACAGTGAGACACAACGCCAGTATGGCCCAAGTCGCGTGTGAGCTCACCTGATGCAACGGTTAAATCAAAGATGAAAGCCGCCGAAGAACAAACAACGACACCTTTAACAGGCAGGGAGCCCCTTCCAGCTCACCGAGTTTGATATCGGTCTTCACGAAGGGAGATTACTCCAAAGAGCTTATCGCTCGTAGCGCCCTTGTTTTCTCCTCGACGGTGCTAAACAGTTTGCAAATCCGCCAATCTTCCAGCGTGAAAAGGCAGCCTGCCCGCCACACGCCCTCTGTCAATCGTAGGTCACTTTTATCGCTGGGCGCTATCGAGCATGTCCACTCGCTGGCCTGCTGCCCCCGCCTTTGATGGCCGGCAGGTCCTGGTGGGCCTTTCACATCAAACCCGATCTGATCAGCTTTTAATCAAACCCGTCAACCACGCCAAAATCGGTAGGACTATAACCTATGTGAGTACTTCGTACTGATATCATACTGCAACTTGGCCACAATTTGGTGACAGACATGTCGACCGAGATGGACTCATTGATAATAAAATAAAAATAATAATAAAAAAATCGTTGTATTTGTCATCGTCATGATCATTTCCACCATCTTCAGCATCAGGGTTATTATCTGGTTTTGTCGTTGCTACTGTTACTGTTGTTATCTTCACTATCAGTGTTCGTCTCCAGTATTGCGTGTAATTATTGATTCCATGGAAGTCCGGGTGGAGAAGCTGTCCAGGAATGAGGTCTTTTATTTATTATGCTTGCCTTTTCGGTTTCTTCAACTTGGTTTAAACAACTTGGTTTAGACAAAGTAATCATACATCGTAATCATAAATTCAACAAACAACAAGTACAGGAAACACAAAAGAAATCTTGAATGTTGCCTATAAATGAAAATACAGTCACATACACATTTCTTCAACTTCGTTCTTTTCCAAATCATTCATTGGGTGGAATGGCAGTGGGTCAGCCATTTGCTTGTTGTGGTTCGCCGCTGTCACTTTTAAGCTAGGATACTGATGACTTGTCATAAATTTATTTGCTCCGGAGATTTTTTTCTTCTTCTCCAGATTCACCCTGTTTAAGGTTTTCCAGATCTAAATATAATGCTTCAACGATCTTGTTTTAGTTTTTTTCTTCGATCTAAACATTTTTGCATGCTTTTCGAGCATATGCATATGCTTGTATATGCTGTACCAGATGCTGTACCGGATCAGCAGCGCATCACACAGACCCGGAGAAGAGGAGCACAATGTCTGCCCCAGGAGCACACATCAATCATCCTGTCCTGTTTAACTCCTTTCTCCGCACCATAAGAGACTGGGACCATCGCCTCAGCAACTTCACTCCAGTCGTTCCGGAACCAGCTTGGCGGAAACCTCCACAACCTGCAGCCAATTCCCACAGCCCCATGCCCATGAACCCAGCTCCCTGTAAAAACAATTTTTTTTTTACCTTTTAATCATTTGTTTTCTTAAATGGCACCCAAGCCACAACAAAGACCAGCACCACCAGAGCCAATTACGCCCAAGGAGGCCCGGCTCATGAACGAAAGAAGAAGGTATATAATTATATTCGTCCCCTACCATTATTGACCATATTCTGACTTGGTTGTGCTTGCAGTTTAATGACTGTATAATTATTCGTACTTGACTTATTGTGTTTACTGTTGACTGCAGAGTCCATCGCGGCCCTGTTGTCACCTGCACGGTTGACTGGGTGCTACAAACGAACTAGCTTTTCATGGAATCGTCTCACGGATCACAAGTGTCATGCAAAACTAGAAAAAGTACGTTAACGATGCAAAGAAGTGTGAATGAATGTACTGATGGATGTACGCTTCTGAATAAACGCCCATATATTTCAACACAAGTCAAATGCCATCTTGGTTCTTGGCTCTAAACAAGCATAATGATGTGTAGTGATTCACTGTATTGCCCACTCATTTTTGAAGGAACATACGAGGTTGAGGCAAACGCGCGCAGACCGAAAACCGCGAGTCATTTCACAATGATTCAAAACTGGACGCCGGAAACACTCTGGCCAATAACTAAAAACTCATACATTTCCGAACCTGTCTATGGGGTGTTGCACCTAACGGTACTCCTGTTTGGACACGCTATCCGTTCCTCGTCGCCGTTTCTCTTCCCACCGTTATGGGCGGCGGTTAATAACAGCCTTGTTGATCTTCTCACTCAGCTGCGGTTTGATCAGACGCCACAACAGACGCATCGATGACACAATACCAACACAAACTTTAAGCCCCAAGATCAACTCCGCGCGGCATCATCAAAAAGAGCCGCCATCTTGCCTGTTTGAAGAAGTATCGTACCGCGCGATATCGCGAGACGAGGGAAAGTGCGAGCAGACGATCCGATAAATTGCAGCAGAGTGGCCTGTGAGGAAGATAATCGTGTAACGCGGCAACTGCCATGGCCAGCCTCTCGAAAAGGATCCTTGGCTAATCCGGCTGCTAAGCCAGAAATGGCCTTAACGCTTTGCTCTCGATTCGGATTGAATTCCGTCCGGAGATACAGCCCGTTCTTGTAGGAGATACAGCTGTGTTCGCGGGATCAAGTCATTAAGGGTCAAAGGCGTTCAGCTTAAGGCCTCAAGAAAGTTCAGTTAAGATCCGTTGCTTGCAAAGGGTTGACTTGTTACATCGGTTAAACTGCAAAATGTCTTGGCTTTACCTTCAGCAGGATGACATGCATGAAACACGCGAGGCAAGTCAAATTTCTTCTTCCAGATACTGGACCGGGCTCACAAGTTTGAGATCAACATCAATATCAGTATCTTACTGCCGCGTGTCAAGTAAAATATACATACACATGGAATGAAGCATGGTGCTGAGAGCGTTCATCGTCATACATTTACAATAACACTAACAGAGTATATATATAAAGAAGAAAAGAGTGATTAAGACGCACACCAGTGTCCCTCTATTGGGCGATTCAGGCGGGGTTGTTAACTTCCTTGACTTTTGCCCGGCATCGCTTAAGTCCCTTGGCTGCTTTTACTTCCGGTGGGAACTTTTTTCACAATGGAAGGCGGTGACAGTGAATTTGCGAATTTTACACTGCCAACTTTAAAGGCATTTTTGGAGGCCCGTAGTCATAATGTGTCTGGCCCTTAATTTGCAATCATTTGCAATAATTTGTTGCTCATGCTATAGGATGCCCCAAAACGCATTTGTTTCTACGAATTCGCGATCTTCTGGTCAGCCAAAAAACGACGCCGGCAAAGACACTTTTTTTTCCACCCTCCATCCCCTTTCCACGGTAATTTTTGCAACTGCAACAGTATTGGCATTTGTACTGCTTCGCGATTCTAGGTTCAACTTCCACTGTTAACACCAGCGTGAAGCAACGCCTACTCAGAAATCGGCCCGGAAGTGCGCTGCGACCTCTCGCGACATCTTGCGCGAAAGATTACAAAGCGCATTCACTCTAGCAAACCAGCTTCGCCGAATCGCCCAATACAAAGGGAACGCGGGTACCGGCATAAAAGGGGAAGTCGTTCCTAGTAAACCACGAGAAAGACGAAGTAAAGAAGACGTCTTAATACAAACTACGATCAAAATGCGCCAGATGCCAGGACTTTGCAGTCCATTAAGGCATTAGCAATGGTCATGTTGGTAATGGTAATGACGATGCAGTAGGCGTTGGTGAAGAAGATGGGGGAGGCGCCAAGGGCGGTGTGTTTCGGCCCATGCGTGGCAAAAAGGCCCAGTCAACCATGACGGTTATCTCTGGGCGGGCGAAGTTTCCAACAAATTATGTACTGCATCAAACTTTTAATTATGCAAGTGTGAATAAAACTGTATAAATGCAAGCAAGAAAAGCTGAACACACACACACACACACACACACACACACACACACACACACACACACACACACACACACACTAGTCACTAGTCAACTTTTTAATCCTGCAATTGAACCTTTTTCATCATAGACCATCGAGATATTCTCTTGCAGATGACGCTGAGATACACCATGGCCTGTTCAATGCGATACTTTCTTCGTCCCCCTCTCTTCCCCCCCCCCCCCCCCCCCCCCTCCATCCCTATCTCTCGATTCCTGGCTTTGCCAAGACATCACGAAAAGCAATCGTCTAAAAGCCTCTTCAGTGTGAATCTCAGAAGACTCCAAGACCATCGGCTTGGCCACTCGCTAACACCCCTGATGACCCAGCAGAACCACGCTTCTTCATTCGTCATCTACGCCATATTGAGTGGCTCAGACAGAAGCGGTTTGTAGCTGTCATTTATCTATATGGCTACAAAATGGGAGGGCAAATTGCCGCCACCATTTCAATAAAAACTTGTAAATACCAAGCTGTTTCTTTGATTGTCTTGCTCCCAGCCCAATGACAGCTGGAGTCTTCTGGATGATGAAGATTGGTCTCCATTTCATGATGAAAGAAGAGGCTGGAGATCTTCGCCTTCTTTCGAGATGAGTTTGGCGAGTGGGATGCCGGAGTGCAGAACGGAGTGGGTCTTATAGTCTGACTGTGAGCTGGGCATCGGGCGCATTTTGATCATAGTTTGTATTAAGTCATCGTCTTTACTTTTTTGTTGTTTGTTTGTTTGCAACCTAAGTTTTGCTTCAGTTTTTTATTATAAATGGCACGTATGCTTTAACGTTAATTGTGATATATGCACATTGTTTTCATTATTAAATGGAACTGAATCTCTGCCAGCATTTTACGATCAGAACAAATCGAGTCTGATGCAGAGCGTCATGCGAAGAGAATTGCCCAGTCAGCCGCAGATTTCGTATTAGAACAAAACCATCAATTCACATGTAAAATTCTGATTCGCTGTGTCACACACATCGTTTTATTTTGGAAGCGGAGCGGGAAAAAATAAGTTGACAGAACAGGGGAAGTAGTAATTCGGCAAAATTTCTGGCAGTAGGCAAAGCATGCAAAGCTATATTCCACCTACTTCAGGCAGGAGTAGCCTGGGAAACCCCACAGAAAACCTTTGATAGAAGGAAACTTAATTTATATATCCGTGATACCCAATGAGGGTGATACTGGGAAAGGAGGGTAGTGTTTAACACAAACAACGTGACCATTTCTATAGCCAATGAGCACGTGTTTTCGGGTCAAATTCACAAGCAGGTGTGCTTATAATTATTCAACAAATCCTATTAAGACCGAACTGCCTAGGTAAACTCTTAACAACAGGAAAATCGTTACGGATTCGCATCAGGCAAGCCACGGAAAAGTGGACATTGGGATCAAAGCGGATTTAGTCGACACCATTGACTTTTGGAGAGACATCTGGGTTTTTTGTAGGTCTTTTTCTTTCTTATCTAGAAGACCGTAGTTATTTTCTTTCAAGATTAATGTGCCGGGCATTTCATTTTCTCGCCCAGGGTGTCAGGGCCCGCTGGCCGGAATACCTCTCCCCGATACCGCAACCTAGCAGGAAAAGACAAATAGCCTCATCTATTTTTCCGCCTTTTAATTTCACTGCAGAAAAGAAAGCGTGTACTTACTATATGTGTTGGATCTGGTTTCTAGGAGTTGTCCCGGGCGAAGTTTTCTGTATCTGTGTAGCGTTTGTCAGTGAGGTGGTGTTCGTATCGGATGGAGAGAACTGTTCGTTAATGTGATAAGATGCACATTTCAAGAGACATTTCTAACAACTTGCTGGTTTTATCACCACGTCATCTTGCTTGTTTTGAATTTCGTTGTACTTATAAATATGAGACGCAGTTAAGTACATGCACATGTACCAGTCTACCAACAACCGCGAAACACCCAGAACTGTAGCAGAAGACAATACACACACAAACAAATAAAATCAGTAAAGGATTTTGTGATACACTGTCTTGATTTGTCATTAGTAGCAGTACACATAACCGGCCTTAATGGTTTAAAAAAAAATCAAGGCTGACGAAGACAACTATTTAAATGCTTAGGTGTATACTGTATGTGTAGTCTTTGGTTCAGTATTTGAAAATATCTGTGTCAGTTGTAGGTCGGTGGAATAGAAATACTAACATACGCTTATTATTTATTGACTGTTTTCACTTGGTTGTTTGCTGTTCACTATGCTGTGTACTCATCTGCGACCCGACTTGTTACATGTGGTTTTGGTGACGTATTTGTAATGGGTGCAGAGGAATTTTTGAAGGCGTGATTCGTCCTTATGTGACCCAGTTCGGTTTACGGGACTTAGTTAAAATCCAAGAATTATAACTAAGTAACTTCAGCCTCATCAGACAGGCAGAAAACCCAACACGACTGACCCTCCTCCCAGCTCCGCAAAAGAAAATCACAGCATTGCTACCTCTGTATAGTTGTGAAATTGAATTCGCGTTCAAAGCAAGGGACTCCATTGAAGGCGAGGCGCGGCTGGATTTTAATCCGACACCGTCCAGTGATTGATGGCGCGGGGCTGGCGGAGGAGGGGCCTGCCCTGACACAGCGCATAGAGGCCAGTCCGCTGATGCGTCTCCGCTTATGGAGATGAACGAGAGGACGATGATAGGT
Source organism: Alviniconcha marisindica (assembly GCA_018857735.1). Taxonomy (NCBI): domain Eukaryota; kingdom Metazoa; phylum Mollusca; class Gastropoda; family Provannidae; genus Alviniconcha; species Alviniconcha marisindica. The sequence continues at coordinate 548,002 of JABMCL010001327.1, read as the reverse complement.
CTTTATCACTGTCCGGCGGCCCGGGCGACGGAAGGAAAGTGGGGGCGGGAGGAGGAGTGGGGTGGCGGGAGGTAGGCTTGGCCGGAGTGGGGGTACGAAGGGGGTGGGAGGACAAGAGAGAGTGAATGAGGGTTTGATAACAGCGACCAGCCATGGTGTTTTAGACAAGGTTTGGCAATGTTGAAAATGCTTTTACCTTATTTAGATTTTGTTGTTCTGTAACTATTTCAATAATTTGTCCTCTGTCGCCCCCCTGCCCCCCCCCCCCTCACCCCCCACCCCCCTCCCAAGCGAGCGCGCGTGTATGTGTGTGTGTGTGTGTGTGTGTGTGTGTGTGTGTGTGTGTGTGTGTGTGTGTGTGTGTGTGTGTTGTGTGTGTGTGTGTGTGTGTGTGTGTGGTGTATTTGCATGCATATTCTTTGCCCGTTCGGCTCATTAAATAATGTACCCCGTCCCTCGTATTATGTTACATCATTTTGTTCGTAACTACAATGACTTGATTGCGATTGATTCTTTTCCGCTCCTATTTAATTAATGACGTTTTCGCTCGCATTGATGATATTTTATTATGTCTGTCTTACCCTTCCTTCATTTCACGAGTTAATTCCCGAAGGGCGGCCGGGAATGTTTCAGTGATGTCATTCTCCTGTCTGGAATCTGAAGGCCGTCGTCGTTTGACCCCCTTTCCTATCTCCTCTCTCCTTGTTCTGCCTAGTCCTCTTGCTCTTTCTGTCTTTAGCTGCTTGTCATTCGACTGTGTGTTAATGTCCATCCTCCTGACTTTTTCCAGAAAATTCTCCAACATTTTTCTTTAAGAGACAGGCTTTTTAGTATGGCACTCGTTAAGCAGCTAGGAGATGGTAGTTGGCAGGCAATACGTCAGTGCAGCTTGCTGCTGTCTGGCACTGGTATTTGAATTCTTTTTCTTTTTTAATATATGCTTTTCTTTAATCTGATATCGATGAATTAGACGGAATGGTCGACGGTACCAACAAGTCCTAGCCTTATAATTTAAGCTTTTTGTTGTTGTCAGTTTTAAACAAGGACAATATTTAAGGGACTGACGCTTCGAAAATTTGTGTTTGATGTTTATGTATGCATGTTTTGCTTTATACTTGTGTAGGGGTTGATTTTAGTGGATTTGAATGTCGAGGAGAAAGGATTCACATATATGAGAAGGGTTTTGAACTCTGCATTTGTTTATAATAATAAAGAAATGTTTATAATTTGATCGTCCCGAGTTGACCCTGTGCGGCTGACAGGACGTTAAATAACTAACTCGCGAATTAAAACAGCGTAACAAAATCGTGCTTACATTTTGGCTTTAATTACATAGAACAAAAAGTCTCCCTCTGGTAGTTTGATATATTTACCTCAGTTACAGATATACGGAACAGGGCTGGAATGTTGCTAAGATATGGACACCTCTGTGTACTGAATTTCACTGTCTGCTAACGTGAGCACTGTGTACGCAGTATGCTTGAAAGCGGAGCAGTGTCAGAAATTAGAGTATTCCTGAGAGAGAGAGAGAGAGAGAGAGAGAGAGAGAGAGAGAGAGAGAGAGAGAGGAGAGGAGAGAGGGGGGGGGGCGGGAACCTCGATATTATTATTGTTATTATTGACTTCCGTCTTTCGTGCTTGTCGAAAACGACTCTTTTGGGGAATCATATGCTTTGCCAGTGAACTAATACTGAGACCGTGGATTTCCTAGTGCCACAACCTACTCTGCAGTTACATAAATGTTGGGCAACGTCTCAGTTGCCCTGAAACCCCCAGACTGCCCCAGCTCTGCCTGGCCGGGGGAAAACTCAGTATTACTCATTATGCACCTCACTGTGGCCGTCCACATTCCGCCAACAGATTGGCTCCGACGGCGTTTCATATCTCACTCTGGCCGTTACTCAGCCGCACTGACGAGCATCTAATCGCTGAAACAATAGTCTCGCATAATCCCGGCGCGTCTCGTTCTCAGCGCGTGCCGGCTGCCGGACGAACAGGTCACGCCTTCTGCCGACAAAACATGGCGGGTGGAATTTGGGAACTGGCGATAAACTCCTCGTCCCCGCACCCGTGTAATTAACTCTTTCTCCTCGTGGGGACAATTTGTTACCACTGCCAGCCGTAGAGCACGTGCCGCGCGTGCGAGGGACTCCCGGGACTGGCGGAATGCAAAGAGAGCCGAGGCGAAAAGGAGCTAGGCCCGGAGAGACTGAGCAGGCAGGCTTGTCACCGCTGTGCCGGCAGGGGAACTTTAGCTCTGTCCCCACGGGCTTCTCACTCAGTCGTTGCTGTAGCCTGTGGACGGAGAGAGAGAGAGAGAGAGAGAGAGAGAGAGAGACTCGTCATCCGCCAAAGTGACCCCGCCAGGACGACTGAAACAAAACTGAGCGAATCACGAGTAAAAGGCTTGTTTACTTTCCGCTTTAAGAGGTTTAGGGGTGAAACGAAGGCGAGTGAACCGGGAGGGCAGAAGTTGTGGCGACTTACTTGCATCAAAAGCATATTACAATTATGTGTAAATAATTGTAACTATGCACATAACTGACACTAGTAGGCCGCCATAAATTGTGAAGCCGAGTGAACCGGGAAAGCAGAAACAGCAGAACTTCTGTTAGTAGACGAAACGTGGGAACCTATTATTCCGACCGAATAAACGAGGGAACATTTGGTATATGTGGATCCCAAGTCAGCAGAGGGGAATTCTGCCCTACTGCAGGAGTTTGTCTGTGGACACGCTGGGTAGTCCTGCATCAACAACGGAACAGACAGAAAAAACTGATTTGGGTTTGTTTGTTTTTTCTTTTTCTCACGAAAACAGTTACACGACTGATACGGCGTCACTGGTGTTATCAGGCACAGCCAACACGACGCTGGGATTGTTGAAGGCAGTCCATCTCATTACTGCTCTCTGCCGCCGCCCAGCAGCAGTTCTGACTGATGTGATTTCGCGACTAACATTCCGTTAGTATTGTGAGTTTATTACAACGATACATTACATTACA
>JABMCL010001327.1:530000-540000 GCA_018857735.1 Alviniconcha marisindica | reverse complement strand
TGTGTGTGTGTGTGTGTGTGTGTGTGTGCTTTTAGAAGATATTACATTTAAGAGTGTGTATGTTGTAACTACTACAGATGCTCATACCTTTTTTTAATTTTTTTAATATATATTTTTATCTACAAACACTTGTCGATCGCCTCATCTCTAGACGAGTTCTATGCGCTCCACAATGGCAACTATAGCGCTGTTCTCTGCGAATTTTACACTCCCAACTTTAAAGGCAATTTTGGAGGCCCGTAGTCATTAGTGTCTGGCAATAAGCAATAACTCGTTGCTCGTACTATAGGATGCCCCAAAACGCATTTTTTCTACGAACTCGCGATCTTCTGGTCAGCCAAAAAACGACGCGGCAAAGACACTTTTTTTCCACCCTCCATCCCCTTTCCACGGTAATTTTTGCAACTGCAACAGTATTGGCATTTGTATTGCTTCGCGATTCTAGGTTCAACTTCCACTGTTAAAAAGTGTTATACACAGCGTGAAGCAACGCCTACTCAGAAATCGGCCCGGAAGTGCGCTGCGACCTCTCGCGACATCTTGCGCGAAAGATTACAAAGCGCATTCACTCTAGCAAACCAGCTTCGCTGAATCGCCCAATAACCTGCCACCGGCACCTTTAGCAGAATGACCAATACGGGGGTGGAACGGTGGTGACGTTTCATGCTTGGTCAGGTCTTACTGAAAGACACAGATTGCTGGTGAAGTATTATGCTTGCTGGTCTTACTAAAAGACACATGTTTGATTGCCGGTGAAGTATTATGCTTGGTCGGGTCTTACTAAAAGACACATGTTTGATTGCTGGTGAAGTATTATGCTTGCTGGTCTTACTAAGACACAAGTGAATTGCCGGTGAAGTATTATGCTTGCTGGTCTTACTAAAAGACACATGTTTGATTGCTGGTGAAGTATTATGCTTGCTGGTCTTACTAAAAGACACATCTTTGATTGCTGGTGACTGAGTATTGTAGTCTCTGGCGGCCTTCCTGATATGTACCCGCTGATAGATTTCATTGCTGGTCAGTGACGTATTGTAGTATGGACACGCACGGATGGCTCACCGAAATATTTGCTGATGAATTTGTAGATGATGAAAATAATGATGGTGGCGATGACAATTTCGAGGTAGAGCATGAGCATGTGAACATGCTTGTTTGCAGCTGCAGGTGAGTTCTGTCTACGTCTAAAAAGAAAGAAAAAGAAACAATATGTGACGATCAGAAGTGAAGAGAACTGAAAAAAACATTATAATTGTAGATGTTTCAGTTCTACACGCACTCCGCATTTTCATTTTCAGGGGAATTTGAAGACAAAATCATTAGTGGATAAATAAACAGAGATTTCAGTAATGCAAAACAGATGCTGAACATGAGGAAATATACATAGCAAAGCGAATTTTCGGAATGGAAGGTGGTTGGATAGGTAATAAGCAGTAGCGACAGAATTTAAATTGTAGACAGATGTGTCCTTGCTCAGAGGTGGATCCAAACTGATAAAAAGTCAGCGCCATGACGGATAGTTGGCTGGATGATAGTATTGTAAGCAATATCTTGGCCGCCCGGTGTGTAGACGGCCATATATATTTCTGTCCATAAGAGACGATAAGTGTCGTTGAAATCAGGCGATAGCCTAAGTCCCATGGCAAGTGCGACATGTGTTGGCCACACACAACATCCCACGGCGACGAGATACTAAACACCACTGGCCAGACCGGGGGCGCACCGCCGCCGCATCACCGCCGACCGGATATCGCCCCGACGCCAAAGAGTTCCGTGCGACACGCATGGACCCTCCCAAGCGCGGGTAACTGCAGCGTGGAGTTTGTTTGTGTTGTGTTGGGGGGAAAGGCCACAGCGGCAAGATGAGACCCACTGTCTGCCAGTCTCCTAGCTCTCTCCACCGCTCCCGGTGCCAGACCGCAGGCCGGGCGGCTGGGCCTGACGATGTCTGCCACGTGTGACTCCGTCCGTTCAGGACGGGAGGGAAAGTTCATTCTACCGAGACTGACGGTGTGGGGTTGGGACGGGGGAGTGGTTGCGGAGGGGTGCCGAAAGCATAATTATTCATGTCAGTCACTGGTTTGATCGTGGCGCAATGTTTTCAACTCTTGCGCTGGTAATACAGCTAAGCCAAAGTCTACGTTTACAGAATCTGCGGTGGTATTTCTATGTACTGAGTCTGCCGCACACCCAGAAATGTTTACTTCAAGACATGTGACGACTAATATCGATTGCGACGACCTCCCAACTTTTCTCTCGGTAGGGCCTGCATCTACAACTGACGAAACCGACGTTAATGAGATAGCAAGCAGGTTACTGATTTTCAGTCATGTTGCTGTCTTGTGTAATGTTTTGCACTTTTCGTTAGGTAATGAACACACACATAGCCTGACCTTCTACAAGTCCGAATGAGATTTAGGCCTACGATAAAACGCGTTTAGAAACTTCAGTTTCAGCTCCAAACACTTGGGCTTTTCGACAGTAACGAGCCATTGACAATGTTTTGCTTCTTTTTCTCTCTCGGGAAATCGGGCAGAAGATGGTCCGGTTTTCCGGGTAACACTGACACTGTCTTTCATTCTTTCTTTCTTCATGCTAATGACTGAAGATACCCCTATCATCGAGAAAGTGACTCCGTTTACATATTGGCTTTTTAAGACCACATGAGCCATAGGACTCATTAGGGAGTATTAAGCGGTATGTTTGTGTTTTCCATAATTCACCACACTCTGACAGAGAATACGGAGCCCTAATGTACGTACGTTATCTTTTAATATATGCTTGTACGCACCAGCGGGGGGCACAACATGTGGATAGCGGTCAGCACATCATTATTTTTGGTTTGGCCGAAAAAAATCTAATTTCTCCGGTGCCTCTTGCGGGGATTGAACACTCCACCTTTGGTTCTCCGGCCCGGTGTTCTCCTGCTGAGCCAACTCGCAGCCGGGGGTCGTAGAAAACGATCACCATCGTAAATGGTTTACTAAAGCAATAAAGAAAATGGGGAAATAAATGTATAACTTCACGATGGTGGCGGTGGTTAGAAACATCAGTTAATTCCTCAATGATGGCTGCATTCAGATGAACAATGACACCCGCCAGGATCATCATTTAATGACGTAGCCTGACTCAAGTCACGGTCACAATCACAGTCACCCTGACCACAGTACTGTCCGCTCTATGCACTGACACACGCAGCGACACAGAGACCGTCGTCCCGCCCACTCCACCAGTGCTGCCAGTTGGCGTGGTCAGGTCAGCTTCTGCACCCTCTGCTTCCTGTTCAATGCCGGCGAAAAGCTCCTCTCGCTGCTCATTATTGACTTGTTTCTGCATCATCACCAAGCCAGAATGGCTCGCTTGTTTGTTTTACCTGCTGTCTTGTCTTCAGACCCAATGAACACATTCCGGGCTCTTGTGAGTTATCGTCTCTGGCTGCAAACCGAGGCAGGGTGGAAATGATGCGTGGATTCATAATTCATTCGGACTGCAGTGGAGCTGCCGATGTGTGTGGAGCTGTGCGCGCGCGTGCGTGCGTGCGTGCGTGTGTGTGTGTGTGTGTGTGTGTATGCATGTTAAAACTAGCACCTTGTCAAACAAAAATACAGGTAAGAGGTGGGTAAAAATTCAGATCCAGAATGTAACAAACATGTATAATTTTCCAAAAATTGCTCATTTCTTTTAAATAATCAAAGATGTAATCCGAAGATACGCCTTTGACTGAACAACATCCTCAACGACCGAGCGGTAAAATGCTTCTCCCTTACTTCAGTCATGAAATCACAGGACAATAACAACAACAAAAAGCAAAATGTTGAGAGCCTTACCCCCTCGGGTAAGGCTCTCAACAGGTTTCAATGTTGCTTTACGTCCACAGAGACCATATTAAGGACTATTAGGGACGGAGAGCCCAGGACGTCCACCTCGACTTTCACACAGCTCCTGAGCTCTTTCAACAGAACCCGCTTTCCTTATAGGCAAAGGCACACTCCGAGCATCATGTCGTAAACCAATGCTTGGAGTTTGATACATTGACACTGGTGCCTGATCAGTCTTGGTGTGTGGCCACCACCATCGGTACTTCAGATCGCAGATTTTCTTTGTACGAGTTGATTGCTTTTCAGTCAGGAACTCCGCCTGCTGGACATGATTATTCTCAGATCCTTGTTCCTCAGGGCCTTTGGCTGAAAACAAGAGACTGAAGTCAGAAAATAGAACTATCAGTCAAGCATGCAAGCGAGCAAGTAGCCAAATAAACAAGCAGCCATTCCTTGGTTTCTTGTAACAGCACTTAAGTCGCACACATACGCATGATCACACCACACACACACACACACACACACACACACACACACACACACACACACACACACACACACATGCAGGCACGCACGTACGCACGAACACACGCACGAACGCACAAACACATATACGCACATACGCACGCACACACACAAATATGCACACGCGCGCACACACACACACACACACACACACACACACACACACACACACACACACACACACACACACACGCACGCACGCACGCACGCACGCACGCACGCACGCACGCACGCACACGCACGCACGCACGCACGCACGCACGCACACACACACACACACACACACACACATTCTGTGTCAACGGCTTGGCAGTGAAAGCATCTGCAAAACAGACATTCTCACCATTAGGCCGATGCAGCTGGCTTTGGAATCACCAGCCGCTCCGGGTTCTGCAGTTTGAGTTAGCTTCTTGTGCCATGTGTTCGCTCTCCCTGGGGGTCTGTGGGGGCTCGTGGTCTGCTTCATCCCGTGCTGGGTTGGGGTGGTGCCTGCTGGATGCGCTGAACGCCACTGGCCTGTGTCCTGGCAGTCGGGCCGCCCTCGAGAATGGGACACCATTCCTTCACCGAGTCACCGGCTTCAACTGGCGTGATCCTTTTGTTTGCACGTGAACTGCGTGCACTGTCAAACAGACACTCGGCAGAAATGGCTTGGCAATCGCCCCACCCTGGCAACAGCCTGGTAGGTGTTGGACCGGATCTACATTGGCTATCACTTACGTTTGACGAGGGAAGACCAACAACATTGTCAGTCCACCTTGGATGCCAGCAATTGATGACATAGCCCTGCAAGGCAAGGGCGAGCGGGGAGTGTGTGTGTGTGGGGAGGGGGGGGGGGGCGGAGGGGGGGGGGGGGGGGGGGGGGGGGGGGGGGGGCGTGTGTGTTAATAGCTTTTTCTTTCTTTTCCCAAAGCAGCCGTAAAATGATATCTCCTGACTTTGGAACCCATATTGTATTCCCAGTAAAACTGCACTCAAAGCTTCAGTGTCTTTTTTGTCTGTTCTCCAAACATATTCTTCGGTGGTCCAAATATGGGCTGTTTTCCTCAGTGAAAACAGTCCGTCACCTTAAACCGACGTTGCCCTTTTCTTGTCTCTGTCGCTAGCCTTTAACTGTTTCATTGTCCAATGGTGTTAGCTTTTATTTCTCCTTGGCGCCGGGCTGAACCGTGCTGAAATTGAGAGCTCTCACATAAAGATGAAAGAAGTGTTTATGCAGTTATTAAAATAAAAACGGTTGAAAAGTACCTTATTTTATGTTGCCCTTCTCTCCCCCATCTCTCTCTTGTTTCTACGATTTTTAAAATACGTTTTACTGATAGAATCTGAAACACAAATATGAGTATATAACATTATACGTATTTAACTGCAAACGAATGATTCGCTCACTTACTCACTTTCAGTCCATCCACCATCTATCAGTTAATCAATCTCCGGCAGTAATTGATTATATGCAAGTTTTGATTTCTTTGGGAGACGTGTAGACATTTTTGTTCAGTCTTACTTTGTTGCTCAAGTTTCGACCATTGACAATAAAGGTTATGTTGAGAGGTCACATTTTTTTCATCTGGCATAGCGATTGTCACGTGACGAAGTGGTCGATGAGCCTTGGACACTGCTGAAGGTTTCCGAGCAAACCGAACGTTACGGAAACAGACATGGGTGTTTAGCTGTTTATTATACAATTTAAGTGATGAAATACAAGGGATGAGAATGATTTTAATTTTTACCGATAGCCACCCGCCCCTCCCCCAACCAGTCCTTTCTCCCTGTCTCCCGCCTTCGCCGGTGTTCCGGTGCCGTTGGAGCACACGTGACTCACAAAGGGGTGAAGGCCAGAGCCTGACTCCCTGATGTACCCCGCATCATGCCATGCCGTACACAATCTGCCCTGTGACAGCACCTTAAACAGTGAGCTGGTTTGGCCCAGCAGTTAGGCTGGTAAAGAAAGGACCTCGGTTTGATTTCGCTTCGGTTCTCAAATTTTGATTTCTTTGGGAGACGTGTGCACATTTTTGCTTAGACATCCATTGTTGCTTAAGTTTCGACAATAATAATAATTATTCAAAAGTTGTGGCCTGTCAGTGTGTGTGTGTGTGTGTGTGTGTGTGTGTGTGTGTGTGTGTGTGTGTGTGTGTGTGTGTGTGTGTGTGTGTGTGTGTGTGTGTGTGTGTGTGTGTGTGTGTGTGTGTGTGTGTGTGTGTGTGTGTGTGTGTGTGTGTGTGTGTGTGTGTTGGTTGAGAGAGTCAAGCCCTTTCCTGATTCCATTCAAAGGAAAGCGTGGGTGTCACACATGAATAACAAACAACAGCAAAACAATCTACATATATAAACAATCTACATATATAAACAATCTACATATATAAGAGATTCACACTCTAGGAGCGCCCAGTATGTAATAATAAGTATGTAATAATACCACGAGCATGACATATATATATAACTTATGGAAATGCGCTGTAAAATAAACAGTATTACAAAGATATCATTGACATGTAATACATTAATCGGTACAAATATAATTATCTCTATTTTCAGTCTATTTCTTCACAGCCACACCCACATCCATACATCCCGTTTCCCCCTCCACACACGCACACATCCACACAGCGCCCCCCGCCCCCCCCCCCCCGCCCCGCCACCCTCCTACACACACACACACACACACATACGGTCACGCAGAGAGAGAGAGAGAGAGAGAGAGAGAGAGAGAGAGAGAGAGAGAGAGAGAGAGAGAGAGAGAGAGAGAGAGAGAGAGAGAGAGAGAGAGAGAGAGAGAATGTGTGTGTGTGTGTGGATTCCAGCTATGCGTTGGGGTTTGTTGTGACAAGTCAAAAACCCAGTGGCCTAGATCGTTTTCCGCCTAACCGACAAAGCACAATAACATAGAAAGAAACTGTCAGAGAGAAAGACTTACACGCGCTCATCCAGTCTTTTTGTGCTCAGAGGAAACTGCCTGGTATTATCGCCGCAGTGGGACTGTATTGTCTTCTTAATCGCCCTCTGATTCTCTTTAGATCGCCCCCTTCCCTCCACCATGGCCTCCCCGCCTTTCCTCCCGCGTACACGGCCCTCTCTCTCCCCAGGGAAGCGCCGACATCAAAGGGCCGAGAGAGGAGCGAATAATAGATAATATGTCACGCCTCATTTCCCCGCGCTGGGACACTCCGAACCCATGGGGGGATTGTGTGTGTTTAATGCGCTACACAGCCTCTACCACTTGATTCAAAACTCGGTAAAAATGGAGCCACGGATAGGCAGGGACATGGTGGCACAGGAAGGAGTGTACACAGCATTGGCGACCGTGTAAAACACTGGGTAAAACTGAGCCATGTGCATGCACTTTAATGAGTGTAAGCCTACATGATTTTATAGGGTGGATTGTACACATCATAGGCGACTGGGTTTTATACTTAAAATGATAATGATGATGATGAAATGATGCTTAATGTCCTCAGATGTCGGCTGACGTATTAGGGACAAGTTGTGACCAATGCCGAAGCACGGTTCAATAATTCTTTACGTCCACAGAAACCAGAAGGCTCGTTAGGACGGACAGCTCAGGACGGCCACCTCGTCTCTCACACAGCTCCTGAACTATATTAAAATGATAAAACTGGAGCCATGTGTATGTACTATAATGAATCTCTGTATAGAAATGGTGTCACGTATACCTATTAGATTATGGTCGCACGTAAAGGACAGAGTGCCTAAACACATCATAGGTGGCAGTATTCAAGACAAGATACAAATGGAACGAGGATTCCGTCATACTAGATATGTGGTTGCACAAGATGTATTGCATGGACGTACAGTACACAGAGTTATAGAGTTGTAACTAAGGATGTATCACAAACTCTGACACAGTTCTCTAATAAGGATGAGTCTGTACTCCTGGTGGAGTTTATGTACCTTGTGATATATGTGCCAGGTGAGTTAGCGTAGGCGACTCAGTCTTTGTTGTTGTACCTGTGTTACGTGTTTCGAGCGCTAATTAACTCCTTTGTGTGTGACTTGACTTAATTCATAAGAAATGTCAATGACTGTCCAACGCTAAGTTTTGTACCGGTATAACTGACGTTAAGATTGTTGGTGGTATAGCTGATGTTTCTAAAGGCATTTTGCTGACATCACTAATACTTGTGGTGGTGGAGTTTACGTCAGTAAAGTGTGTGGTGGTACAGTTTACATCGTTAAGCTTTGTGGTGATGCATTGTTAACATCACTATAGACAGTGCTACTTTGTGTGTTAATTATCGTGGTACCGCCTGTACATTTAACCGCATAACGAATTATTTTCTCGTACAAGCCGATAATGCGATTTATGATCTTGAATCTTGTATCTAAAGGTACTTTGTATTGACACAGTTGACGTCTTTAATCTTTGTGATGGCATAGCCGACGTGATTGGTTCACGTCATTAATATTTGTGGTGATATAGGTGACATCACTACTCTTTGTGGTGGTATAGCTGACGTCATTAATCCTCGTGGTGGCATATCTGACGTCACCAACCTTTGTCATGGTTCAGTGTAGTTGACTGGGCTTAAAAATCAATGATCTGTCTATTTTTGTCATGGTAGCCTACGTGAGTAGTGGCCGTTTTATTCTGTATAGTTGATGTCGCGAAACTTTGTGGTGGTATTTAGTTCTTTGAAAGCATGGAGTAGGTCAGAATATAGCCACATGCTTCACCTACTACCCGAAACTTTAGCATTCACTAAGCCCAGAGGTCAGCACACGTTTTCTTGCAAGGCTCCAACTATCTGGAACCAACTCCCTGTTTCTGTCCGCCATGAAACTATGTCAGTTTTTTTTAAATCTTCTTTTCAAAAACGTTTTCTTCAGTTGTTTTTTTGTTTTTGTTTTTTACCTGAGACACGAGTGTGCAAGCGCGCGCGCGCTCGCGTGTATGTATGTGTGTGTGTGTGTGTGTGTGTGTGTGTGTGTGTGTGTGTGTGTGTGTGTGTGTGTGTGTGTGTGTGTGTGTGTGTGTGTGTGTGTGTGTGTGTGTGTGTGTGTGTGTGTGTGTGTGTGTGTGTGTGTGTGTGTGTGTGTGTGTGTGTGTGTGTGTGTGTGTGTGTGTGTGTGTGTGTGTGTGTGTGTGTGTGCACTGAATCGTTGTTGTCAATGCATGTTCGTTTAAAGAATTTTTAAGCGCTTAGGGCTACCCATTATTATTATTATTATCTGATGACTTGTGTTTCTATCGCCCTGATATAACCGCACTGTTTGACTGGGCGTAAAGCACCGATTTACTTACTTGTGTTTCTTCTTGATGCGGCCTTGGCGGTGGACGAGGGTGTTAAAATAAAAGAATCAGCCAGTCATGGACTTTTCACTTTCTAGGGCCCAAAACTGACACGTCTGAAAACGTGTTCATGCAGTCCCCAGTAGCTGGACATAACCCACTAAACTATGTCCGCTTTCAGATCTTAGTGGCATACGCCTGGAACTGCTCAAGTAACTTGAATTTATTGTTTCAATGCCGCCATAGGAGGCAGCCTTTTGATGGATTTGTTTTGAAATATATCGTTGACTTTCTTCATCAGCCTTTTCTGCGATTATCTCAAGCCTTTTAAGAAGGCATCGTGAATGTCAGCCGTTAACTTGAACAAGACGCCACGACAGAAGAACAAAGTATGAGAACTAGACTT
>JABMCL010001327.1:517500-520000 GCA_018857735.1 Alviniconcha marisindica | reverse complement strand
GGTCTCAATCACAAATAAAAGGCTTCAAAATCATTCCATTTTTGTCCATAACTCATGTCCCGTAGCTCGAGTCTTTCGTACGTTTCATGTGAACGCACAGCGCCACTGCAGCTAGCGATAGTCGCAGTATTTTTAACACGCTGAGGGCAGTCGCCTGGGCGAAGAAGAGGCTTTCAATGACTTCCTCGATCGCTTCCACTCTGTGACGGAAGGCAGCAAAACGGGGAACAATGCCACCCAATGCCCGCCTTTGACAAGGGAGACTGCCGAGAGCCAAGGGACAGAACCGAGCCCTGGCGGACACAAAGGGGTGGGAGCCAGTGGAGAGCTAATGGAGAGGAAAGTCCGCGGGTTGGTGTCGTGGTCAGCCGTTTCCCACGAGAGGGCTCCAGTGCGGGCTCACTGGGCAGCTAGCGGTGCTGCACGGCGGTTGGTTTCGCTGGATGGGAGTCAGTACCTTTTGGTACCGCTAGGAAGGGCAAGACCTTACTACCATTGGAGGTTAACTTGAAACTCGTGGAAAAGGAACCCACTCTGTTCTTAATCCCCTCTGTGCCTGACTACGTGATGGACGGGGCGTTAGTCAGTTATTTAACAACTCTGTGTGTGTGTGTGTGTGTGTGTGTGTGCGTGCGTGCGTGCGTGCGTGCGTGCGTGCGTGCGTGCGTGCATGCGTATGTTAATATTTCATTTTGACGAATTAAGAAGCTAACAAGTAAGAAAGAAATTCGAAGAAGTAAAAATTCTCTTATAAAAAAAGTGAATGTCAGCTGCAAATGCTTTACAGAACACGCACTGTACAGCGAAAATGGACATTCTTGCGATGGAGAGTTGTCGATAGACCGAGAAGGCATCAATTTTGGGAATAAGAGGGAAACTGACAGTGCGTCGACAAGACGAGCCAGAGTGTGTTACGAAGAGAGAGCCTATAGACCAATGGTCAAGCTGCCGCGGATGCCACTGACATCATTGGTAAACACATAAAACTGCCACCCTTTCTGCAACACTGTGGGGTTAGAGCACAGACGACGATAGCACTAAGCGGTGCGGTACACCTGAGCTCATGACAGATGATTGACATTATAGGCTTGGTTAGCGGGAGTTTGAGCGGTCCCTTGGCAGATGTGATCTGAACCTCTCCCTTAACTGTTGGGACACGGGCTTTAATTACACAAGATGCGTGTACCTGAGACAATGAAGACTCCATGGCCAAGAACGTCTGGATGCTGATGCTGGTTGTTACTAACTCGTCCGGGGGGTGCGGCGGGGAGGGGGCTGGGGGGGGGGGGGGGGGGGGGGGGGGCAAACCCTGCAGTGACTACGGACGCAGAAGTTACGGATTTTCCTCTATGAACATATAGCTTTCAGAGGTTCTCGTTGTTTAGTCTGGAGCAGATCAGAATGCGGCCTCGCATTCTTCACCTGCTGCCAGCAATTGAGCCGTACTAAAAATAAAAATAAACTACTCATTTCGTTGAACCTTCTTTTCCTCCAAAGAGGGCTTCAGCCTTAAAGTGAACAGTGAATCAGACCCCTTACTTGTGATCGGTTGAAATGTTTTCTGCCTTTGTACTTTTTAAGCAGAGACATGCTTTCTGATAAGTTGCAGAAGATAATTTGGATCAGACATAAAAGAGTGAAATGTAAGCATTGTCTATTATTAATCATTTTGATTTAATTGTTTGCTTTTTACTGCATATACATGTCTTGAACTGGAATCAAAGTTTCAGCTGTGATTTGTTGAACCCTTCTCGATTGACCAAACACTGCAGTCATGAATCAATCAATCAGTCAATCAATCAATCAGTCAATCAGTCAATCGGTCAATCGGGTAAACAAAACCAGTGGCTTTTCACGTGAGTTAGACAAGTCCACGAGACTCGTGGCAAAAAAACGTTAGTCTCTCTCTCTCTCTCTCTCTCTCTCTCTCTCTCTCTCTCTCTCTCTCTCTCTCTCTCTCTCTCTCTCTCTCTCTCTCTCTCTCTCGTGTCAAAACAAAACGTTGTTGGGCAAACTTAATTACTTCATCCATTCGTCATCTGAACTCATCGAAGATGGTAATGTTACGAGGATCACAAGTCTCTGATGGGTGTTGCTGAATGAGTGTGCGAGTGTGTGTGTGTGTGTGTGTGTGTGTGTGCGTGCGTGCGTGCGTGCGTGCGTGCGTGCGTGCGTGCGTGCGTGCGTGCGTGCGTGCGTGCGTGCGTGCGTGGTGTGTGTGTGTGTGGAGAGAGAGAGAGAGAGAGAGAGAGAGAGAGAGAGAGAGAGAGAGAGAGAGAGAGAGAGAGAGAGAGAGAGAGAGAGAGAGAGAGAGAGAGAGAGATGGGGGGAGGAGGGGTAGAGGGAGAAAGTGTGAGAGGGGACAGTGAGGACAAGGGATGGAGGGAGTGTGAAGGGCCTCAAGAAGGGCTACTGAAAGGGAATCAACAAAGATGTGATCAGTGATTATTAATGGAACTATTGTTTCTACTATCCTGTCTAAAGACAAATTTGTCTCATG
>JABMCL010001327.1:505000-512500 GCA_018857735.1 Alviniconcha marisindica | reverse complement strand
CCACAACTCACAGAAGTGCATCCAAGAGATGATAAGTTAAAAAACACTCTGAGCACATAGACCAAAACAACGTTATTATGTGGATAAATAGTAGAAGCAGGTTTGTGATATCTGTGGTTTGTGTAACACTATGTGCTTGTAATCGAACTGCGTCGATAAGAATATATCGACAAACGTCTGTCTGGTAGGTCACAAAGAGTGCACGTAATAAAAATATATATAAAAATTGATGATAATGACTCTTATCTAAGGAACCATTTCCAAGAGAAAAATGGACTCAAAACGCTTGACATTTTCCAAGGTGCACTCTTAAAAAAATAAGGGGCGAAAAAAGGCTCCACAAAAAAGAAAAAAAGAATCAGAATATTTATTGTCCCAGTACAAGTTTACAAGGAAATAACTGGTATAATTACTATTATTATTCATAGCTTTTATATAGCGATATTCTCTGCTCTCGAGCAGACTCACTGCGCACATTGGCATGTGATTCTGAATGAGTGACTGTATCCTTTTATAGCGCGTATTATTAATATCCACGGAAGTGGTGTACTGGTAGCAAGTTCTGTTTACACCATTCAACCATGCACCAGGTTACAGTGTCACTTCATTCAAAGCCACATAGGTAGGGTGTATGTATGTTTAGCTGTAACCTGCCACCTGCACGTTTGGCAGAATGACCTGGATCTTTTACGTACTACTGCAGTAACACGGGGGTGGAACGGATACCGAAATGAGTCAGCACAGAAAATTGAAAATTCTCCCGCCGCTCCTGCCGGGACTCGAACCCGGGACCTTTTGATCACGAGTCCGACGCTCTAACCACTGAGCTATCCCCGCTCCCCGTATATCCCGTATAATATTAATAATGTTCATACATGAAGATGATGATGAAGGCAACATTGATGCGACAACACTGATGAGAATCTCATTTATCCGAGTAAAGTGTTCCCCACATTGTGTAGTCTTTGAAACGCATGATCTAACGCCGGCTGCTGCTTGAATGTTCCATTGCGAACTTAGCATGCGGCTAACACAATAGGAGTTTACAAACCTTAGTGTTTAAACACTCAGTTGGTCATAATGGAGACAGAGAACCGACACTCATCAGCGTGATGCCAACACCTCGTTTTTCTTGCCTGCAGTAACTCCACCAGAGGTACATCCTCAAAGGAACTCAGTCGTGTAAACCACACGACTGAGTTCCTTTGAGGATGTACCTCTGGTGGAGTTTATGTACCTTGTATTTACTCGCATGCCAGGTGAAAGTTACCATAGGCGTCTCAAGTCTTTCAAATTATTGTTGTGTTTGTGTGACGTCTTTCGAGCGCTGATTAACTCCCAGTGTGTTGATTCTGCACGAGCGATCTTGGCCTCGTTCTGTTTCAGAATGTGAATTCCGTCTATATTTAAGCTTCGACACAGTCAGCGAAGCTGTATGCAACCCGATCCCATGCAGCCTTGCTGCTTTGTGTGATCATCTTGAGGCTGAGACAAATAGTGTAATACAAAGAAACAAAAAGATTAGTTGGTTAGCTTGTAATTAGATTTTAACGTGGTGTCAGCCGCACAATGTCAGCTCAGTACGAGTATAAAAATAAAATAAAATAAGACGCTGAAGAAGAAAAAGAAGTCAAAGAGAAGTAAAGGTCGATCTTTCAGAAGACAATATTCTGGAGAAAAAGAAGAGAAACGGAGATGGGAAATGATAGCTAGCGACAGTATCAAACATCCGATACACGAGTCAGTGGAAGGTTGACAGATATAACCCGTAACTATTCTTCTCCATTACTTGTCCTAGTGCTGCACGTGCTATCGGATTCCCCGCCACGCGGGCCCGCGTCCATAAATTGACGTACAGCAGAGATCATATGACTTTTTAGGCAACAGAAATGTGACTGGGGAGTTTTCCTTTCCAAAAGTGTAGTGACTGCTGACAGAAACATATTTACGATCGATCCGTTGAAGCTACAGTAGTGACTGTACGTAGGAGAGGCATCAGACGCAGCAAGACTGATACCAGGACCTGAGAATCGACGTTCTTTTTTGAGGCATTTGAAATTTCATCTTGGAAAACGAGATTTAGTACTTCAGACGCTGAAGCTGAAAAAACAAATCATAAAAATAGAAGCAAAAATGCCGCCGTCCCCCTCCACCCTCCCCATAAATACTTGAAAACAGCCTACAACAAAACTAAGAGACCCAAGTCATAAATCCCACAACCAACAAACAAATTCTCACCTTGTATGCAGCCTCCTCGACTACCGCATCATATCAGTAATTACTTCAGAGGGCTTATCTTGTCAGTCCAGGTCACGTTGGGTCAATCCATTTTTTGTGTTAAGTACTATATGATATGCAGCCCTTCTGTTTCTTTCTGAATCCGTGTGAGTAGTCTCATTTTAGCGGAGGCCACTTTCATACTGATAATAGGCTAATGCTGAAGACATTCTTAACAATGGTGAACATAATGATGATGACGTCAGAAAAAGAAGGCCTGTACGAATGTAAGAATGTACTTCAGGGTTTAAACAAATGAAAGACAAAATAAACGACAGATAGAGGGTCAGAAATTAGGCAAAATAAATGAATGCAACAAACTAACGATTCAACAAACAACACAGCAATGTGGTATAAGCGCGCTTTGAGCATTTTTAATTGTTTATTATTCAATGTATCATTCACTATTTGGATTTATTTACCCATTTGTTTACCTATCTATTTGTTTAGGTTTTATTCATTTAATTAATAGCTTTTTATTTACATATTTTTTATTATTATATATTATTACCAATCTCTGTGCAGACTGGACTAACACATCTATCTGCTTAGTTGTTAATATTACCGTTCATTTCAAGAAAGCAATCACCAACTTGTGTGCTTTGTTAAGTGCTAATATAATTATTTATTCATGTCTGATGCGAATGACTAATTTGTTCATTCTTTTAATTAGCCAGTATCATTAGAATGAACCTGGTGGTTTTGATTTCTGTAACACCTACCCATACCATGTGCACGCATCTTTAATGACACCGTGTGCTAAAAAATAACGACGTTTAAATGATACTTAGAAAGCGCTGTGTATAAAGCTAATGAGGAGTGAACGACTCTTGATGATGACAGCGCAAAGTACATTCGGGACTGAATGAAGGGACAGACCCCTGATCTGCCGCGATGGCTAGTGGCAGGAAGAGGCTGGCGATGACGCGGTGGGTGTTCTAACAGCGTGCTGAGTGCTGCCCCATTGGCCAGCTGACACTGATCTATGCCTCGTGCCCCGGCCGCCTGCCTGCTGAAAGGGTCCACAACGGCATCAAACAGTCGAAAAATAAACTGGCTGATAAAACCGCTCTCCGATGAGCTGGCAACGCTACGCAACGACGGCACTGGAGTGGGAGAGGCCGGTGGTCAACTCGCTACGATGCCTGGCTTTCACTGGCTTGAAGACGTGGAAACATTAAGGTGCAAAATATTTCCGTTTGGTGGGCTTCGTACTGACGTTCTATGAATATGCACATGCAACAAAAGTACTTCATTGCTTCGAATTTTAGCTCCTCTTGGCGCCAACATCTTAGTTCGCTGTTAGCCGTGATATAACCCTGTGGGGGTCAAAGCCCTGATATAACCCTGTGGGGGTCAAAGCCCTGGTATAATCCTGTGTGGTTGACTGGGCTCAAAGCCCTGATATAACCCTGTGTGGTTGAATGGGCTCAAAGCCCTGATATAACCCTGTGTGGTTGACTGGGCTCAAAGCCCTGGTATAACCCTGTGTGGTTGACTGGGCTCAAAGCCCTGATATAACCCTGTGTGGTTGACTGGGCTCAAAGCCCTGGTATAACCCTGTGTGGTTGACTGGGCTCAAAGCCCTGATATAACCCTGTGTGGTTGACTGGGCTCAAAGCCCTGATATAACCCTGTGTGGTTGACTGGGCTCAAAGCCCTGATATAACCCTGTGTGGTTGACTGGGCTCAAAGCCCTGGTATAACCCTGTGTGGTTGACTGGGGTCAAAATACCAACTAGCTAACTCTCTCTTTGCGAACGATGAACACAATGAAGGTTGGTTCGTGACATAATTAGCACGAACCCTGTGTGGTTGACTGGGGTCAAAATACCAACTAGCTAACTCTCTCTTTGCGAACGATGAACACAATGAAGGTTGGTTCGTGACATAATTAGCACGACTGCCAATCACACTCCAGCGTTGGTAGTCTGGCTCTTTCAGCGACGTGTTATGTAAACAATTATAATGTAGTAACGTTTCCGTTTTTCGTTTTTTTTATTCGTAACCGACTAACAAAATAGGTTATATACAACACACACACACACACACACACACACACACACACACACACACACACACACACACCACACGCACGCACGCACGCACGCACGAACGCACGCACGCACACGCACGCACACGCACGCACACGCAAGCATGCCCACACAAGCACGCACGCACGCACGCACGCACGCACGCACGCACGCACGCACGCACGCACGCACGCACGCACGCACGCACGCACACACACACACACACACACACACACACACACACACACACACACACACAGGACACTTCAGCAGAGCGTACCATTGCAATACTAACGCTGTGCTAATGACGTCACATACTGGATCAAAAACGGCGCCACTCTCGTCCATGTTCGGCGCAACTTTCAAATGTCGATTTCTTTTTTAAACAAACCAGACCCTCGACCTAGAAACTCAGTGCTGTGCGTGATGTCGGTTGTTGTTGATGTGTGTGTGCGTGCGTGCGTGCGTGTGTGTGTGTGTGCGTGCGTGCGTGCGTGCGTGCGTGCGTGCGTGTGCGTGTGTGTGTGTGTGTGTGTGTGTGTGTGTGTGTGTGTGTGTGTGTGTGTGTGTGTGTGATCGTTATTCTTTTAAAATTCCCGCCCTCTCGATATGACCCGTGATCTTTTTTCACGTGCGGTCCACTTCAACCGTGGCGGTCCTGTGGGGGCGAAAAAACAACAACGAAACTGATCAAATCATACGTACAAGTCTGATTCACTTTCCATAACACACGTCACTTTGTGTTTGAAGAGTACTGGGAAGAAACAGTGAAGCTGACTGAAGACTGGGAAGGCAGAAATAGACCGGTACTCCACTGTGTCAATCAGAAAGCGCGGGAATCACATCCCAGCCTGCCAGCGGTTGTACTATTAACGAGGCTAAGTCTGGCAGGAGGTAACTGCACCCTTTTCCACTTATGTTCCAGACTTGAGGACGGAGCTTGTACGGTCAGAGTGGATCAGTCTGTAACAAAGACGGAATTCCTGACAGTAGACGAAGCACACGAAGCTATACTAGTTCTGACCTAAGAGGGAACCTTCGGTAGCTGTGGATTCTCAGCAACACGTGGCGCCCCATTGCAATGATAGTACAATGTTAATTCCAGCCTCATGTGACTAAATTCAGTAATAGGAATTTATTTGGTTAGTTTAGTTCCTTAGTCGGTCCATGGGAGAACAACAGTTTTAACCTTTTTTTACGTGTCTGGATTTTGTTTTGGAATGATAGCAGTCATTCTTGTTTCAGATTTGTTTTCCCTGTACCTTGTACTGTGGTAGCTTGAATCAATTCACGGCCTGCGACTAGCCAGTTCATCGGACCATTATTTTCTCCAGCTTGTGTGGATCATTCATAGGCAACGTTGACTCGGTGTGCTTAGCTGTCTAGGGGAGACAAACTGAGGAAGCCCTGGGCTGGAGACGAGTCGCGAGATGATGGCGATGCCCAGCTTCCGGACCATTGTGTTGTGAGCTTTTTGCCGCGCTGCCCCGGCCTGCGTTTGTTGGCCAATTTCATGAGCGCTCACGCTGCCATCTCTTGGTGACCGTCAAATTCTTTTCAAGCTCCACAAAACCAGCATCGGATCAAGGCACAAAAGCGACCTCTATGGTTAGGGACAACCCCCTACTTGGCTACCTCCAGTTGTCTCCCCATGCAGCCAGTCCCTCTCACGGGACAAGATGGCGGTCAAACGACCGTGTAATAATGATTAATCTTCTACCTCTCGGCGATTACTCCGCGGCCTCATTTCACCGCCTCTGCCGCCTGGGAAATTAATTCTTAATTCGATGGCAACAAATTGGGAGGTGCTGAGCGGAGCGGAGCAGGGCGGGGCGGCGGGCACGAGGCGGGGCCGCGGAGAGCCGTGAACTAACAAGGGGCTCTTGTCTGAACATCACAGTTTAACATTCGCCTCTTCTTCGTCCATGGCTGCTTTGTCAATGGTACCCGACGTTTCAGACGTAGGCCTCGACTGCTTTTGTGACGGGCTTGCCACAGCGAGAGTCAGAGACTACAAGGTCACTATGATACTACTGAGGTCTCTCTTTTTCGATGGCTGTTTGGTGGATCGATAGTATCATGAGAAAACTAGAGGAGAGACTGAAAGAACATCATGAGAACTTGAAACGACAGCTACTTAGCGAATGGTTCACTGGTTCTTCAGGCTCATATCATGCCATGTGCCAATTTTGGAGACTTTGCTGAGTAACATAGGTTAATGCCGAGGTCGTATTCGACGGCTGCTTTGTGAATGGTGTGCCATCTGAAGGGGGGTGGGGTGGGGGTGGAGCATTTATTCCCTTGTCTGAACATCGCCGGTTAACACTGAGGTCGTAGTCGATGTCTGCTTTGTGAATCGTAGTCCAAGGGGAATGACATTCCCCAAACATCTTTAGGTCGTAGTCGATAAATTTTCTAATCAAGGCAGGTCTCAGCTTCAGTTTTTATATACTAGACAACTTTGGAATAATAAACTACCGCGACGACCACTAACAGCTGATATAGTACAGCGATATGTGGTCGTGCTGTCAACAATGAGGTGATGTTTATTAGCTAGCTGGCATAGGAATGGTACTGCAGTTTAGGCATGAAACACCCCGTGCTATGTAGTGTTACAGTGCCTGCAGCCTACTTTCTTTCTTTCCCCAGTGTTAATGTAGATACCCTCATCGCTGAGTATTTAGCGTCACAGCGCACACAGCTGTCTCAGCGCCATGCAGAATTATGCACAATTATCTTGATGTGATCAACGCAAATATATCCTGGCATGGTCAGCAAAACAAAGATTGGAACGGTGGCAAAGACCCTTTTTATTGTTGTTTTGTTTTTTGTTTGCTCAAAAGAACTTTATTTCCGGCCCCAAATCACGAAGAATGTTGAATTTGGAACTGTCACTGTTTAATGCAGGGCTTGACTTCCCTGTGACGGCCAGTAGGATTGAGGTGATGTCAGCGCAGCCACAGCCGTGACTGACAGAAGCAGCGGAAGCAGCGGTGCCAGCAACATGACTGGAGCTGACAGGCTGAGCTGAGGGAAGCGCAGGACCGGAGCCAGGCCGGTGAGGTCGAGCAGAGCTATCTGTCTGCGCTGATATGACAGTTATTGTTCCCCTCGCCCTCCCTCGGCCGCACCAATATTAGTTTGTGTCAGCGCCTCTGACCTCGGGGCCTTGCCTATAATACGATTTGGA
>JABMCL010001327.1:475000-500000 GCA_018857735.1 Alviniconcha marisindica | reverse complement strand
TTTCTTTTTTATTTAAAGTCTTTTCACTTTCACTAAACTGATCCTACAATTAACAACATAACAAAACAAAACAAAAAATTAATATGTCAACCAGTTACACCACACCACCACCA
Source organism: Alviniconcha marisindica (assembly GCA_018857735.1). Lineage (NCBI taxonomy): Eukaryota > Metazoa > Mollusca > Gastropoda > Provannidae > Alviniconcha > Alviniconcha marisindica. Next base: position 499,887 of record JABMCL010001327.1, on the reverse strand, counting down.
CCAAGAACAAAACATTTTTTGCAGTCGCAAAAACAAACATGCATTTGTATGTGTATTTATACACAGGCAATGCATACATTATTTCCCTTGAATTCATGCTGAAATGGTCATGCTCGTGTGACATTTATATAAAGCGTGAACTGGATTATGATGGACGGAACAGATGTATCATCTAATATGAATATAACGAAACATTAGGACTGTATACTCTCTCTTCCCTAAAAACAAACAAAACTATTCAACAAATCTTCTGCACGTTTGTTTTCGTTTCTTGTTGGTATGTACTGTCTATTAATTTGTACATGACAACTCAGTGCAGCGGAATCCCATTCGGCACTCCTGTTGGGGTATCACTTAGCCTGTTGTATCGGCCCATCAGACAGAGGGCGATGAGCGCCCACCCTTCCCTTTTATGCTAGTTTGTTTTCTTTCTTCTTCTTCTCTTCTTTTTTATATATTTTAAATTCAGGGACGAAACACACACTATAGACCGAAAGGGGGAAAATCGACATCGCATAATGCTTGCATTAGGACATTGAAAATCTGAATGCATTATTTACTATTCGCGCGCGCGCACGCACACACGCACGCACGCACGCACGCACATGCACGCACGCACGCACACGCACGCACGCACACGCACACACACACACACACACACACACACACACACACACACACACACACACACACACACACACACACACACACACACCACGCACGCACGCACGCACGCACGCACGCACGCACGCACGCACGCACGCACGCACGCACGCACGCACGCACACACACACACACACACACACACACACACACACAGAATATCAACGCGGCCGTCACGCTGAAGCCACCTTTAACTTTTATCCGGTAGTCTGAGTCGCGAGCACTCTGAGAATATTGCTTTTCATTTTCACACTTTTGCAGACACGGTCTGTTTGTTTGGGCTTGAGAGGTGCGATGCGGGTGGCTGGTAACTCTAATTACGTGAGCGAGGGACAGTTTTAACCGGCGTAGCTTTTGTTTCTCGGTTTGACTGACCCCCCACCATTTCTTTCGGCACAGCAGGTCTCGGCACGAAAAGGAAGCCGAAACCGCTGCGTCGTTGTGGCCAACAGAAACGATGGACGATTGTCGGGCCAATCAGACCTGCAGCTGTGCTCTAACCGTCCCTCTCTCCACACAGGGTGGAGGGCCGGGCGCAAGGGACTAGAGTATCAGTATCACAGCGATCACAGCACTTTAACCCGGTTATGGGTTGCTAGGTTGCACCAGCACTGATATAGTTATCCAACCTGACATCCGGTCATATGACACACTGCATTGTTGGCCTGGTGGACCTGGAAGCTGATGAAGTGGATTTTTGATTAGAGGATGAATGTAAACAAAGGCTCCACGATGGCCATGGTAGCGGGAATGAAACTAGCGTGTGTGTTACATGTAGTTGTCATCTCTGTCTCTCGGTCTCTGCCTCCTTGCACCCCCCCTCCTCCTCCCCACATCCACCTACCCCCACCCCGCACAACCGGGGCTGTCATTTGACTGCACTTTTCTACCTGCTTTGTTGTTATTCCATTTTTTTTGTTGCTATGTCCAGCTGTCGTCATTTTTTCTGCTTTTGGCCATTATCCTGCCTGCTTTCCACAAATGTCTTCTTTTCGTCTTTTTGCTCCCTTTTTTTGTTTGTCTGTATGACCCTCTTTTTTTTTTCTCTCTCTCTCTCTCCCTCTCTCTCTTTTTTAACCGAAGCGGCTTAGAGATGACAATTGCTTGGTGATATGTGCAACATGCTCCAATAATTATGGTACTAGTATTGGCTGTTGTGCGAAATTATGTGTGTGACTTTAATATCTTGATGACGCTCATGAAAAACAAACAATATGATCCATTTATGGTATTGAAAAAGGTAGACAGATCGGAAAACGACTAGTAGCAGCATCTTCTGGCTTTGTGTGCTGCTGTACAAAAGGGCAATACTAAAAAGATTGCTGTTCTGCAATGTGTGTGCGAACATTACGTATGTGTGTATGGTATGCTCTGCTTGTGTGAACAGGTCAGTCAACTGTGAATGAGACTTGTTTTTATAGTTTTATTGCTTGTTTCCCCCCGACATCAGATAACCCTAATGGCTGACAGGGCTAAGAAGCCAATCCTTTCTCTCTCTCTCTTTCCTCCTCCTCTGCCTCAGGTTTAGGTAAAATAATATAGAAACACTCTCCGCGAGAATTTTAAAGACGATGTGGCGGAGGGAGATGAATGTGTGGGGAGGGGGGGGGGGAAGGAGAGGAGTGCAAGTCGGGACTGGACTGGAGTTGGAAGGGGAGTACACGTGCTGTGTTGACTTATTGCTTGTACATTGTCCTTAATGTCCGAATGCTGTAGCCATGGGCTAAGCCTGGCTATTTCCATCGTCATTTAGATATTTGATGGAATTTTAAAAAATCCAACAACAAAAACACAACAACAGAGAGAGAGAGAGAGAGAGAGGGAGAGGAGAGAGAGAGAGAGAGAGAGAGAGAGAGAGAGAGAGAGAGAGAGAGAGAGAGAGAGAGAGAGAGAGAGAAACAACAACAACAAAACAAACACACACCGCCACCGCCACCACCACACCACGCCACACCAAAGCACACCACAACAAACACCCACTCAGCCTAAGAAAGAGAGAAAGAGAGGTAGGTCTTTTGATGGTATGAACGATACACAGAAGATATAAAACTGGATAAACCATGCGTCTTTTATTTCCCATTTCAATTGCATACAATACAATTTGTGACACTAAGAAAACTTCAAAATGCTCCTTTTTTTCTACTTTTTACTCCTCTTTTCCAACAAAACTTAAAACTAAAATAACAAAACGATGCAAAATTACAAACAAAGAACAGGAGAGTTTGAATTGTATAAAAGGGGACCAAAAAAGAAAAAAAGAAAAAAAAAGCGAAGAAAGAAGGAGGGGGGACATGAGTAGTAACGAATCTTCGTAACACTCTTCAGTTTCGGGATGGGGGGGGGGGGGGGGGGGAGGGGATCAAAACTTCCCCAATGAGACATTTCCTCAATAAGTATTTGTCGCTATGATGCTATGGTATAGGAAGCTCGGATTGTCAAAAATGCATTTCACATAATATCAACAAAATAAACGTCAAACGTAAAGGAAAATGTCCAGGTATATATATTACAGATTAAAAATCAGTGAAATAAAATCATTATTCTTGTGTAACAATTGTTAAAACAAAGTATGTGTTTCGAAGAGTAAACATAATTGAATAGCGTGTCAAGAATTAATCCATATGTTAATTTCAAATTTATTTAATTCCACTTCGCACATTTTTTTTTTTTTTTTTTTTTTTTTTTTTAAGCGTAACTCATTGTGTGTTGTTTTTGTTGTTTTCAATAATCGGATAAATATGTTGATTAACAGGGAATATGGTAAAAATAATCCTACGCCTTTGGAAAGCGGAGTTAGATCTAACTACACTACAATGCCTGTGCGACTCGAGTGTCTATGAGTCGTTGTTGTACTAAAGCAACTGCTATATATAAATATGCTTCGCTATAGCCACAGTGTCTAGATGTCTATACTTTTACCCGAAACACTACGGTATGCACGTCGCAGATACCCAAGAAAACATTTGCTTTTTTCATTGAAAAAGATTGCAGCAAGATCTAATTATTATGAAGAGTGGAGTATTCTTCATTTGCATATACATACATTTGTGTAAATATTTTTTATTAACGCCATTTTTACACCTTTGTCAGATCACGTATAACATCGCTGATGTTTCATTCAAGAAAGCTACTAAGATGCAAGTATCAGCTTTTATGTGGTCAGTAATGACTGCTTTATTATGCAGACTATACATGTCAAATGTTTCTGATTCTGAACTGTGAGCGTTTCAAGACATCTGTTGTGAGTGTGTGCAAGGAGGAAAGGAGAAGTAAAACAGAAAACAATCCAACTAGGGAACAAGAGAGAGAGAGAGAGAGAGAGAGGAGAGAGAGAGAGAGAGAGAGAGAGAGAGAGAGAGAGAGAGAGAGAGAGACACACACACACACACAAATCATTGAGGAAGAAAACGGTAGCTACATCAGCCTTCGTATTATTCAACTTTGATGGTACCCTTCTGCCGAGTCGTCTGATTGAACGTGTCACATGTACAAACGAAGCACATTTTAACAGAAGTCGTTCTGTTACGATCTAAGACACAACCAAAGACTGTGCTTGAATAATTCACATTTTTGAAATAATAAATTTTTCAGTATGCAATTTGATGTTAAACGAACAGAAGTATAAAGGCGTATTAAAAGAGTATGTTCAATACATATTTGACGTTAAAGGAATCAAAGAATACGTTCATTACGTATTTGCTGTTGAAGGAATCAAACAACACGTTCAGTACGTATTTGCTGTTGAAGGAATCAAGATGACCATCTTCGGTCCATACGGGCCGGTGATCGAAGTCCAAAACAAAAAAAATGCTAGAAGACGAGATTGTTTCACGTTGTGCCGTGTCGTCAGGAGGAAAATTAAGCAAAACCAAACAACAACAAAAAGCAACATTACAGAGATCATAGTACAAGTGTCGCCCAAACGGTGAGCAGTTCACGGCAAACTCAAAACCAAAAGCAAGTCATAATTACTGAATTTCTGTACCAATCAATATAATTAGCTTGGGTACAACTGATGTACTGTCCAAATAGTGTAAACGCTTTATGTGTGTGTTTCCATTGGTTGCAAACATTATCCAGAATCAACGTTTTATTCTCTAAACCTTTATCTGACCTTTTGAGCAATAGTGTACAGCAAGTTTGTGAGATAACTTTAAAACATGTGTACATCTACATTGCCAGTCATTACACTCCAAACTAGGTGCAATACCAAACGGTAATAAACAGTTGTATTTTTTATCTGAATCCCATTCTGTTTCGATTTTTGTTCCCATCATTTTACGAACTTTCCATTCCGGCTTTGCACGCGTAGACTAAACCTAAACCAGGTCGCGTTTTCAAAATGTCGTCAGCATAATAAAAGATGGTAGGCCACGAGGTAGTGACCTCTGTCCGACGTTATAACATGTCTGAGTGTAGACCAGTTTAACTGTGCGTGGGTAAACGTGTCGTAAACGAAGACAGTTGACGGCAAAACACCAAAATAAACAAACAAAAACGGGCAGGGCGAAAGGAAAGGCACAACAAAAGATAAGAGGTTCAGCACAATTCTACAGCGAAACGAGGCCTTTTTTCAGCCCGGCATCAAGCTCGGATTGCCGAGTAAGAGGATGGCAAAATGAGTGAAACGGATTTTCAAAATGAGGGTATCATTTCAATAACGGGGGTGGTTTCTAAACGATCGCCACGATTTAGCTTGTCTGTTTGCTACCACTCTGGCAATAGCGGGACAGGGTGACGAGAGGGTGAGCTAAGCCCTCTGGCTAAAGCGGAACAGATGACATGAGGGTGAGCTGAGCCCTCTGGCTATAGCGGGACAGGGTGACGTGAGGGTGAGCTTAGACCTCTGGTTAAAGCGGGACAGGGTGACGTGAGGGTGAGCTTAGACCTCTGGCTAGCCGGACAGGGTGACGTGAGGGTGAGCTTAGACCTCTGGCTAGCCGGACAGGGTGACGTGAGGGTGAGCTTAGACCTCTGGCTAGCCGGACAAGGTGACGTGAGGGTGATCTTAGACCTCTGGCTAGCCGGACAGGGTGACGTGAGGGTGAGCTTAGACCTCTGGCTAGACGGACAGGGTGACGTGAGGGTGAGCTTAGACCTCTGGCTAGACGGACAGGGTGACGTGAGGGTGAGCTTAGACCTCTGGCTAGACGGACAGGGTGACGTGAGGGTGAGCTTAGACCTCTGGCTAGACGGACAGGGTGACGTGAGGGTGAGCTTAGACCTCTGGCTAGACGGACAGGGTGACGTGAGGGTGAGCTTAGACCTCTGGCTAGACGGACAGGGTGAGCTTATCCTGCCTGCCGCTGGGTGATTGATACACCCTGAGCGCCGCCTCACACCACGCTGCTAGACAAGGTCCTGGCGAACAGGCGCTGCGCCCCCAGCTCCCCGGGCTCCAGCAGTGTCGCCAGCTCCATTCAGCGCGGTCTGCCCTCGCCGATAACAACCCGGAGACCGACCCCTTCTCCTGCCCACCCTGTGCCACAGCCGTTGCCCGGAGATGGCTGGGCTCCCTCTCCGCACAATGTTATCGGCCGGCTGCGTGATGAAGGGGGCAGGCAGCTCTATCACGTTTGCTTCATGCAAAGCAAACAGCTTGAATAAAGAGCGGAGTTAATAATCTAGAAATAGAAAAGTGAAACTTTGACACTGGGTGGCGCGCTGGGGCCGAGGTAACGTTTTGAAGACCACCCGTTTGCCTGGACGGTCCCCTACGGTGTCTGCTGGCTGGTCAGCAATAATGAATAATTATCATTAGCGCTGGCGCCGCTCTGGGCTCCACCGTTCGTCTTCACCAGCGACGAAACAACCTCGGCAGCAGTCCTGGTTCTGGGAGGGGGGTGGGGGGGGGTGGGGGTGGGGGGGGGGGGGGGGGGTGAGAGAGAACAGAATTGCACATTGCACAGCAAAGCCAGAGACTCGTAAGCACAGCTATATTGCCATTGGCTCAACCGGCCAGGGTTAGAGGTAAATGGAGGACAGAAGGCTGTTGCCTTCTCTATGCTTTTACAAGTCAGACAGATAGTGGATGGGATCAAGTTAGCTGGTGCGTTGGAGCGCACATGGACTAGCTACTTCCATCGCAACTATAAACAGACTAAAACAGAAAAGCAACAAGTGTGATATAAATTATACTCTAAGCTGAAAGCGTTCCAATCCTTCTGAGCCTGCTGCCGCTTCTCGTGTACAGAACGAGCATATGAAACTGATGTATCAGTAATTGTGAACTTGTGTGGATTGGAGTAAAATTGGGTACAAGAAGGAATTTTGTTCTCTTGGTTCATTTAGTACAGCGGCAGGCAGGGACTGGCGCAAAACGACTCGGGATTCACGCTCTTTCTCGGCCAGTAAAGAATTGCTTTCTGACAGTGACAGAAACCCGGAGTCCTATTCCCCCCCCCCCCCCCCCCCCCCCCCCACCCCCCCAACTCTTTTCTGTAAAAACTAAGGACATCAGATTCTAACTTGGATCGGGTAAAAACGTGTGTACGTGTATTATTTTAACTGAAAATGATACTGACAGAAAAGGAGAGACCAACAGCAACAACAAAAACAACAACAAAACAGAAACGAAAACAAGTTAGACTGTCCCGCTTAAAATTGTACAACATAAGAAACATACTGAGGAAAGTTACGGTCCTTCAGTTGGAGTGCGCACAGGTGTGAATGTGGAAAATGAGGTATAATTACTTTACACGGGTTGATCTTAGTCAAATGCACGGATTCGACATGATGACCATATTATGACCTTCGCGGTTGGGGGCGTACTATATAAGTATCGACTAAGACTTGCACGGCATACCAAACAACATGTACCTACTGCCCCGTATCTGGTATTTCCACTAAGACTAAGCAAAGCACCATTGAGTTGACAGCGTACTAACCTACACCTTTGATTCGCTCTTATCTTTAAGCTGACACTATCGATTCCGTCAAGAAAACGAATCCTTAAAATCTTACACCCCACGGAACAATAAGTGACCAGCAGTGTTCATTGTCTGCCAATTTCCTGCCTAGAAGGATATATTCTCCGTGGAGAAATGAAATAACGAGCTCGCCTGGCGATAGGAGAATTTGGCCATGTCCGCCTGAGGAGAAAATCCCCGCAGACGACTCGCATAATGAAAACGATGGCTTTTCCTGTCAAGGGGCCGCGGTGTACACCCGGATGAACGAAGAGACACCGGAATTGAAGTGTTCAAAGACTGAAATAAATGACAGGATCAGCAAAGCAAAAGAGAGCACAGAGACAGATGACTTAAAGCTAACAAAGAATCACTGGGCATAAAAAACAGATTAACAAATTATCATTTTAAAGTCAACAGTCAGAGTCTACAAAAAGATTCACGTCCAGCGCACTGAGTGACTTTCTGCGGTTTGTTTTTATTTCATCTCGCTCTAATTTTGAGAGGTGGAAACAGGGAAGACAGACACACATTTGCATATTAGACATCCTTGGACTAAAGTTGAGGTTATCGCACAATGTGGAACTGACTGGATGTAGACCTATGCTATTCACTGAACAAAACATGGAATAAAACTGTGTGATCCTGATTACAACTTTCCCAATCAAAACTTGCAAAAGAATCAGCTAATGTGCTGAACGTTTAGTTTATATAAGTGTGGTAAGGTCCAGAGGGCGTTATGTCTCTGATGCAACCGCAATAACGGGTCTTCTTACGCACCCCCTCCCCCCCCTTCCCGCATCCCATAATATAACCCCTATTGCATCACTGAAACCTGAAACTTATAAATAGTCATGAAAGCATCATCAGCTAACACTTTCTGTCAACTGTTTGACGGGCATACAAGCAATAGACAATATATTTCTTTTACAACAAAGGTACACAATAAAACAAAGCTTACACATTAAAATGTTTGTCATGGATACATCAGCAATACATCAAATTACATAACACATTCAAAACTCAACTTGGCACTTTATAATTACGTGTTGACACACACACTGCACATTCATTCATTATTAACACATCTAATTTCACACGCCATTCAAACCCTTGCAAACCTGTAAAGGTCCTAGTGTATCTGTCACGGGGGAACCAGACTGCTCCTTGCCTGTTGACGCTCGTACGCTTAACAACTGAAGCGTCCGTCGAGTGTGTATTGGGCACATAAGTCCATGGTATTAGGGCTGTGGGGTTGGGGTGGGGAATTGACTCGTCGATAACGTCAATCCTTGTGGACAATTTGTGAAACGAAATAATCAGTTGCCGCAACTTTGGGCTCTGTAAATTTCTGCTAGTGAAAATAGGCCTAACAACTGTCGAAAATGTGTACCTGGGAGGTGAGGAGAGAGGGGAAACAAAGAAACAAAAGAAAGAAGAAGAAAAAGAAGAAAAAGAAAAAAGAAAAAGAAAAAAAGGGGCCGCGCGCGCGCGCGCGCGCGTGCGTGCGTGCGTGCGTGCGTGCGTGCGTGCGTGCGTGCGTGCGTGCGTGCGTGCGTGCGTGCGTGCGTGCGTGCGTGCGTGCGTGCGTGCGTGCGTGCGTGCGTGCGTGCGTGTGTGTGTGTGTGTGTGTGTGTGTGTGCGTGTGTGTGCAGGCGAATTACTGCCTTCATAGCCAAAAGCGTCATAAAAAAAATAATATATTAACGGGTAGGCTGCGGCAGGGTGGGGTGGGGCACTAAGCTGTCTTCAACACCATAAAAGTCACTGCATATATATAATACTCCTTTTCATTTGGGAAAAACAGCGAGTGCTAAACACGTGCCACTTTCAGGAGGTTGAAGAGGGAAGATGACAATGTCCCAAGCTGTCACCAATACAAAAAATAATGGCTCCAATGACTACATGACAGCCTGAGTTTTATGGGGCATCGTTCAAAACATCTGGATTTTTCCTGCACAGAAGACGAATATTTTGATGCAAGGGCAGAAAAAGCATAAACAGATGGGCAGATATCTTTGCTGAGATAAAAATGCACACAAACAGTTTTAGTTTAAGGATTTTTTTATATGAATTTTGGAGTAAGTATGGAATATTATACTTGTTATTTTCTTTCCTTCAAAGTTTTTGAGAACAGAATTACAAAATACACGGAGAAGACGTGCCTTTGCACTGTTTTCTTTTTCTTTGTTCAAATGCACGCACAAAAGCCCCTTCCAGTACATCATCCACTTCAAACTCTATTTGTAAGATTAAAATCTGTGTAAGAAAAATTAATATTACTTCAACGAAATTGATAGAACACAAGCCGAACTGAATTTTAGTCCTTTCTGAAAAATGTAAAGTCGATAGAAAATCAGGCAAACTCCATACACACGCGTGCTTACATTTTTGTTGCACTTGCAACTGCTCATATTTCTACTGCTCATGGTCTATTGCAGATACTTTCATATTTTCATGATGAATTTACAGTGTCTGACCCTCACACACACACACACACACACACACACATAAAATATTATATAAAATAAAATCGGCCACTCCTTGCAGCGAATCCTCGGCCATAAAATAATTCACAGACATGGTATGTTCAGATCAGTCTTCATCGTCCTGTTCAATCATGATCAGTGTTTCATGTACACAACAACCCCTTTGCCCTTGTGATCTGCTCCGTACCGTCCGCTTCAAGAACAAGGGGAAGTCCACAAGACTAAAAAAAAAACCCACAGCTCACCTGCTTTTCCATCAAAAAATGACTTACGAACATTCAAAACGACATATTAAAGTCTATTTTCGACGGGATTCCGTTTGACTTGTTTAACGCCAATGTGTCTCGGTAGGGAGGTACTGACGCGAGGAGGCCAGTCTTTGTCTACAAGTTCTTCAAGAACATAGTCGCCGCCATCTCGTTTGTTTCACTGACGCTTCTTCCGTCTTAAGGTCTTTTATGGCGGGGGGAGGGGGGGGGGGGGGGGGGGGGGGGGGGGGGAGGGGAGGGGGGGCAGGACGCCGCTGCCCATTAGAGTCACGGACACGCACAACGACCTCTTCTCTAGCTCGGTTGGCTCACCAGGGCTCGGTTGGCTCATCAGGGCTCGGTTGACTCACCAGGGCTCGGTTGACTCAAAGGACTGCCACGCTGGAAGCCGAGTTGTGAGGTGGGTCGTGACTCCTTCTGTCGCTGGAGAATGCAGTTCTCGGTCATGGCGCTACTGGAAAATGCAGTTCTCGGAAAAGAATGCAGTTTTCAGTTTTCGATGCATGAAAATGCAATTTGTAGGTCACGATATAGAAGAATACAGTTCTTAGTTCATCGTAAAGGGAATACAATCATCAGTGCTTGAAAACAAGGTGCCCATGCTTGACTCCAGCCAGTGTTCCCTCCGACATGCGTCACTGTACCTTCTCGTGACAATCCAATCACCCCAAAAAAACTTAGCCAAAGTTTTGAAATGTATCAAGGAAACGCCGTCTTTTGTCCTCGCCAGATGCTCAGACACAAAAGGAAAAACGGTGTCCCGTGCTCCTCGTTGGCATGGACTCGGGGTCAGGAGCTTGATGCAAGAAAGACCCCGTCGTGCCCAGCGTCCAGAGTGTGTATAGCCTGATGGCCGTTTGTGCCGGCGACTCGTCCAAAGACACGTCGAGGATAAACCAGGTCTCAGCGAGACCAGTCGAATAAAGGAGTCTCGTGACAGCAAGACTAAACAGACCCAACGAGACCAAGAAGGAACGAGCGCCACGAGAGCAAGGGTAAGGAATCTCACGAGACACGAACAGCAAGTGGGACAAGCCCGGAACACGGATCACCCGGAGGAGTGAGAGCCATGCAGAAAGTGGATGGGGGCGGATCTCACAAGTGGGACGGGGACAGGTAGGCCGAGTTGCAGTCTGTTTTGCAGCCGTCACTGGTGGAGTCGTCGTCCAGGTCCGAAGTGCTCTCCATGTCCTCCACCTGCTCTTGCTTCTTCTTTGCCGTCGCCATTTCCGCCGCGTGCTTCTTCCGCCACTTGGTGCGCCGGTTCTGGAACCACACCTGAAACACACGGGTCAGGTCTGAGACAACGGTTCTGGAACCACACCTCAAACACACGGGTCACACACGACTCAGACAACGGTTCTGGAACCACACCTGAAACACACGGGTCACATACGGGTCACACACGGGTTAGGTCTGAGACAACGGTTCTGGAACCACACCTCAAATTCACGGGTCACACATGGGTCTGGTCTGAGACAAAGGTTCTGAAACCACACCTGAAAATCACGGATCACACACGACAGAGACAGAGGTTCTGGAACCACACCTGAAACACATACATAGGTCACACACGGTTCAAGTCAGAGACGAAGATTCTGGGGTCTACGCCTGAAATACACAGGTCGTACGCTGTAACCTCTGACACGCGTTTTGTGGGGTCATGTCTAGGTTCCAGGAGTTCTATGCTCCGGGGGCCGGTTTTGGGGTTGAGGTAAGAATAGTGGATAAAGTTGGTCACTTAAACATCTTTTTTTCTGTCTCTTTACACCAAACGTTATCATACTTCCCAAAATGTTCTCATTAGTTTTTTGGCCAGAAACCATAAAGACCAAATTCGAGACATACTTGGGCAAAATAATCTTATTATATACAACACTCGATTGTGCTGGAGGATAAGAGAATGCATCATCTTAAATGACATTTTCACACAAACTATACATGCCAATGAACGAATGTTTAAAAAATTGAGCATCATAACAAACACGGTACAAACCACACATGCTGCAAGTCACACGTGCAGGTTTTAGACATTCGGACAGTTCTCTGTAACACTTTGCACACGAGGCATATGTGCGCGCGCACGCGCGCATGTGTGTGTGTGTGTGTGTGTGTGTGTGTGTGTGTGTGTGTGTGTTGTGTGTGTGTGTGTGTGTATGTGTGGTGTGTAGGTGTGTGTGTGTGGGGGGGGGGGGGGGGGGGGGGGGGGGGTGCGTGCGCACGCGCGCAATATTAAATTAACCTTATCGTGTATATGGCTGGTAGTACAACTTCACGACATGCTAAGAATATCACTGGGGTGCTAAGATGAATTTTTCCCGTAGCAGTATGTATTGGGCATGGTGGGCGATATTCTGACTAATCCAATACTACTAGTGCGGGAAGCAAGTTGCAATACTCGTAGCTTTTATAACAGCAGTCCTCTATCAGAGCACTATCAAGATCAACATCACGCACGGGGAGGGGGGTGGGGGTGGGGGTATATTAGCCAATCTATACTGAGTCAAACGAACCTTTAATATTCCGATACAATTTTACGACGTTCTGGATCTTCGCTCGGATGGTTTGTCGGAGAAGCCCCCAGAGCCCGTTGTGCAATAAAGTAACGGTTCAGGAAAGAGCCATAAAGACAGTGGTGAATTACCCGCCCCTGGCTTCCCTCCCGTGTCCTTTCACCTCCTCCTCACTTATCACGCGCTCAACCAGCCCCGCGCTGCGCGTGCAGCTCAATTTAGCACGTCATCAAACGATCGGAGAGCCACCTTCCAGTCATCAGTGACCCCCTTCTCAGCTGCGTGGACTATCGGTCCACCACGGCCCCGAAACTGAGTGCGGAGCGAACACCATTCAGCCAGAACGCTCATCAAAACACGGAGGCAGTAAACTGGCCCTGTCCTAGTCCGCGCACGTGCCTGGACCGCATCTTAGTTTGAAGAAAATCAGTCAAAATAACTCCTTTGCTGATTAGACAGTGGGTGGACGAGTTAGCAGCAGCAGTAGCGGTCAGCATAGTAGTAACTGATCCTAGCAAATACTCTTAGATTTAGGACGAATTTCTATTCCAAAATGGCCAGAGTAATTTGAACACTTGCGGTAGAGCCACATGTTAGTTGACGTCCAGTGAACTGGGAAAGGTCACGTCAGAGCCGAACATAATCCAGTAAACATCAAACGCAAGTAAAAGTCTCATTCACCTTTAATGGCCTACTTGGTTTAAACATTGTTCATTCACTTTCAGGTAAATATTGACAAACGTAATCAGTACATGAGCATTACACAAGCTAAGCTTATTGTATATGTATGGCCTATTTCACGTTAGTCTGGAAGAGGTTTGAACAAACTGGACCCGAATGAAGTGCAAAATCAGCGCTGTTAGACAAGGCCTTCAGTAGCTGTGGATTCTCATCACAGGGGTACCCTAGTTTCTGCATCTGCAGCATCCCGCCGTGGGGGTATTTGCAATGAGGAATGCCTCGTACACCGAGCTGCACTGTGTCGGGGGGCTGCTGGGCAAATGACGATGTATCATACGTTACCTGCATTTCCTTAGACTGAGATAAGTAATTGTGCTATGGCCACGGGATCTGGGCGACCTGTAAAGAAGCCCCAAACCGATCTGGTAGTTTTGATGAAATTCGCATAAACGCCTGTTGAATACAGTCGTAAAGCTGGCGGACGGTCTGAGGCGATGATATGAAAATCGCATAAAGGCGCGCAGGAAAGGGTCGTAAACATCACGGAGTGTCCAGGCAGCAGAGGGGAGAAAAGTGCCTGTATAGCGTACGGCCCAAACATAAATCACACCGCTCAGCCACATCGTTGGGGCGTCCACTGGACAAGAATGTGAAGTCAGAGGGAAAACAGAAAAGAAACTAAGCGTTGGCATGCATGCTGTCCGGCAAAGCAAGTTGTCGTCAGCGTCAGCGTTGTTGAACAATCAGTTCAGGTTCAACGCTTGTCATCATTCAGGTCACCGCCAAACGGTGCTGGTGTTACAATTCATCTCCCTCCTTCTTCTCTGTATCTGTCTGTCTCTGTCACACACACACACACACACACACACAACACACACACACACACAACACACACACGCGCGCGCGCGCGCCACGGTCGTAAGCACGCACGCACTCACGCACACGCACACACGCACACACACACACACATACACACGCACGCACGGTCGTACGCACGCACGCACGCACGCACGCACGCACGCGCACACACACACACACACACACGTGTTTGCGGGGGGTGCGTGTGTACGTGCGTGCGTATAATGTGTGTGTTGTGTGTGTGTGTGTGTGTGTGTGTGTGTGTGTGTGTGTGTGTGTGTGTGTTGTGTGTGCGCGTGCTTGCGTGCGTGCGTGCGTGCGTGCGTGCGTGCGCGTGCGTGCGTGCGTGCATGCGTGTGTGGTGTGCTTGTGCGTGTATCAGTGCAGAACGCAACTAACGAATCGATCAACTGACCGATTAATCTCAGCTTTGGTTGTGTAGCTCAGCTTTGATCCTTTGTAGAATATCACTAATACCTGAAGTATAATAAATCAGAAGCACATCTCTGTTGGCATGAAACCAAAGCGCAGTTCATTTTGTCAGATTTACACGCTCTTTAATGGGCTTCCTCGGCTGCTGCTCCCAAGGCACAGAGTGTGGGAGGAAGCAGGGAGATGGCGCAGTAACTCCGCGTACGCCGGCTTTTACAGCTCCTCTAACGCCGCATCCACACTCACTTTTATGCCCAGCTTCGCCTCGGCCAGTGCGACACGAGGAGAGTCTAAACCAATTTCAACATCTACCTGCATCAAGGTTATGACTCCAGATCGTCCGTGAGCTCACCTCCAAATCTCAACAGCGGTTTCAGCTTGCTCTCGACGAAAAATCAGCTCCTATCTTTAGCACTCTCCATAAATATACATGAATCTGATGTGGCGTAGTGGGGGGAAAAGAAAGGTGGCCTGTACACTGTTGACGGCGAACGGATGTAATGGTCCTTCTTTTTCACAGCAGCCATAACAGCATCTGGGAGCCCTTTCACCAAACTAGGTCACGCATGCACTACATCACGTGTTAGGTCCACTTACAAGCTAGCAACAGCTGTGAGAAGAAGAAAGTGTTACTTGAAGAACGGGTCATTCGAGGTGCGTTCTTCGTCTAGGTGAATCTGTGTCACCAGCTAAAAATAGGTGATGTTAAAAAGAGAGATTATGTCCCTTTCCGGGCACGTGCATACGAAGTCTTCACAAAAGGCTCAATGCCACAGCCTAATTTATTTTATTTTATTTCTGTTAAAAAATATTTAAAAAAAGGTCCCGTGCAGACCAAACCGGCTTCGGTGAAAAGCTGTGTGCTTTAAAAAAAAAATCAGTGGAGACCGAAGCTGCGTTCAGACCAGATCTTTGACAAAAGGCTCGGTGCAGACGAAACCTATCCAGTCTTTCACCACTGAAAGGAAAGAAAGCAAACCAGAAGGGGGGAAAAGGGCGGGGGGTGGCGTGGTGAGGCGGGGGGGGGGGGGGGGGGGGGGGGGGGGGGGGGGGGGGGGGGGGGGGGGGGACCCGGGGCGCTGTCGACCGGAGCCGGCACTGCATGGGGGGCACCTCGTGGACATTCTTGCTGCTGGACGTTGATGTCCTCCCGCCGCTCTCCTCCCGTCTCCAGGGCTTAAACCCCGGCGACTGCGGGTTTACGTGCCCGCCGTAGTCAGTGTCGCTTTACGCGCCCCTTAACCGCCCGCCGGAACGGGCCGTAGATGTTTAAACAGGTCATGGCGCGAGAGTTTAGGGCCTGCATGGTAATTCAGGCCTACTGGTCAGGGGCAGGCTTTGAGTGTGAAGACCGTGTCGCGAGTTGAACATCCTGTGCAGTGTCGTTAGGTGCAGTTCCCCCTCCCCCCGCCTCCTTCCTCCCCCCCCCCCCCCCCCCCCCATCTCTATTTACTTTCAGTCCCCGCCTGCGTCTGCAGCCACTCCGGATGAAGGTGGTGTAGCTGTCGTCAAAACTACAATGCCATCAGCCAATGGAGAACTAGTGGAAAATGATGTTCTAACCCTTAAGCAAGGGCCTAGCGGACAAAGAACGTTGTCCTTGGTGTATTTTCTGTACGATGTGGTTGTTTAAACCACAGGAACACACGTAGCCGCCGCAGCAGTGACACCAAGCGGCGACTGCTGATAATCCACTGTCGTCCTTCCTCGAGAAGACGAAGTTTTCATATCAAATATATCTTGAAGGCACCACTTTTTCCTGAAAATTATCCTTCGGGAAAAGAGCAGCTAGAAACTGTAATGGACATGTGTGAGATCGAGTCAAATTTATCTCAAACGTGGAGTAAGATTGAGTCAAATTTAACTCACTCACACTAGAAGCATCACTATTTGGCCATTCTTATTCATAAATCTTTTTTCTCTTCTTTGGTGGGGGCCGGGGGAGGGGGGGAGGTCTATATTGTTTGTGACCGAGAAGCTAAAGAATACGGTAAGAATTACGAGGACCATGTCGACAATTTCGTTCCTTCGCCGTAAATTTTCTCCGTGTGTTCTGAAGGGAAACATTGGCGTCGTTCCGAGCTGTCATTGGCGTAACGGGTCCTGCTCGGCACCGTGTGCTGTTGGCTGAACAGCGCAAAGGGAACGCTGGCCATGAAAATTCCAGCGTTTGTTGAAACTGCTACACTCCTATGCTTTCATCTCTCGCACATGTCTGAAGACGGGGGGGGGGGGGGGGGGGGGGGGGGGGGGGGGGGAGGGGGGGAGGGGGGGGGGGGGGGGGAATCAGATGCCCCATTCCTAAATCCACAATTTATTTTTTTCCGTAATTTGGAAAATTCATTTTAAAAAAAGTCACGTGTCTTTGATCAGCTAGTGAGGAATTAGGGAGTTAAACGCATTGTCCTGAATCACACTATTGTGCAGTAACCCCCACCCCCACCCCCTTACACCCCCCACCCCCACCCCACTCCTTACACACACGTACACAAATACAGTGTTCTTTTGTGAAGAGAGCGTCTGCAAATACAACAGTAAAGTTTTTGGTACAGTTGTCTCTAGTGTGCTTGAGGACCAGTTCAGCCTACTGCCCGGGCTCAGTCCCATTTGATTCTGAACTAGATTCAGATTTGTCCCTTCTGTGCCGTTTTAACTCCGGCAGCAGCTCGCTAAGTTGAGCTTTCAGCTTGCCGGCAACGACGGGGGTGGTCTCCAGGGGTCTGTCAATCCACACACTCGCGGATAGAGACGCAATCGGGCCGTCAAAAAACAACATGGCATTTTAACAAGCGTTCTGCTAAATCGCTTAGCAGCGCCACTGCTGGCAAACACGCACATAATGTAC
The DNA here is from genome assembly GCA_018857735.1 of Alviniconcha marisindica. NCBI lineage: Eukaryota > Metazoa > Mollusca > Gastropoda > Provannidae > Alviniconcha > Alviniconcha marisindica. Next base: position 482,229 of record JABMCL010001327.1, on the reverse strand, counting down.
TTCCACATCCCTTTTATTAACACCCAGCAGAAGCCAGCGTTCTGAAAAAGGCTGTGAGCATCGGCGACCGCGCACGCGAGCGCACGCACGCACGCACGCACGCACGCACGCACGCACGCACGCACGCACGCACGCACACACACACACACACACACACACACACACACACACACACACACGTTCTGTCTTTCCTAACCGCAGATGAAACAACAAACTTAAAATATAATTGAAAGCATTTGCTCTAAGCAGGCAAGAGGGGTGGGAAGGGGTGGGGGGTGGGGGAGGGGGGCAGAATAAAGATTAACTGATTATGCATATGGCTAAAACCTGTATGCTTCGAGTATTCACCACTCATCTATATTCGACTACTCAACAACTTCCCCCCCCCCCCCCACCCCGTACCCCCCCCACACCTCTCCCCCCCCCCCCCTTTCCACCACTAAAACGCATTGCCACATGCGCCAGTTGTTTTGAGAAGTTTGCCGCAGAGGCAAAGACATACGTGTATAAATCAGAGAGATCTACTCTGAAGTTGTCGGACCCTGCAAAAGGAAAACACCCTCAGCATAGCTCGCCTTCAACAGACGGCGGGAGGTGCGCGGCACGGGGGTGGAGCCCACCCCGGTGGGACGGGGAGCGTTGACCCCCGACGGCGGGGCCTGGGACCACACGGGACGCGGGCAGGACAGGCTGCTGCTCGGGGCCGGCTCCCATCTACGTGTCTCTGTCAGACCGCTTCTGGCCCTGGCTGCTCTCAGCCCGATGATGTCGTAATTGGCTCACAGGGGACGTTACTCCCGGCCAAAGGAGTTTCCAATGAAGTTATCGTTCATACAAATGTGCTGTCTCAATTTTCCGATTTGAGATAGCAACGAGAAGCCGGTAGACATCGCCGTGGTGGGTTGTTTTTTTTCACAACGTTCCAGTGTAGGGTGTAGATGAAACTCCCCAAGAGTGTGTGCAATGAGTGAAAAAACGCCTGAGAGTAGTAATTCCAAGCCCTAGTCTGCTAGATACAGGCACTCAGTGTTTACACGAAGTGGGTTGGAATGAGTGCAGGAAAGTTCAGTTTTCTGTATTATTGCCTCCGTATTCTTGGAGAAAAACACTACAAAACCAGCAAAACTAACAAACAAGTAAAACCAGCAGCAAAATATACTGACTCTGTGATCAGCAAACCAACTGAAACAGACACACAAACACAAAGCCACAAAAGGCCCCCCAAATAACCCCAAACACACACACACACACACACACACACACACACACACACACACACCACGCACGCACGACGCAGCAGCACACAAACACACCCCCCGCCGCACCACGCACACACATACACACACACACACACACACACACACACACACACACACACACACACACACACCGCACATAAACACAAAAAAAAAACATTTTTTTTGAATTTTTTTTAAGTTCCCCTTAAATTTATTCCCGGGGGCCGCCCCCGCATTCTCTCTGAAGGGGAATTTTTTTTCTCTCTCTATCTCTCTCCCTCTCTCTCTCTCTTAATTGCGCAAACAGCTTTTAAAGGGTATCGTTTACCCACTAGCGTTCCAACCACACAACGTACTAGATCTAGTTCATCAAAAGGTGCGTTACTCTCTGGCGTAGCTAGATCTAGTTCTTTCCCATTGCAGGCACACTTTCATTATCATTCTGTGTCAAAATTCAGTTTAAGCGCTTTTGGCGCCAAGTCTCTATTGCTATTTTCAACAGCACCACCAACAACAACAAAAACAATAAATCAGTATATAAAATTGGAACTAGTCACAGTGAAACAAAAGAACAGTAAGCTATATCATCTATGTATAGTAGACAGCAGAATTTTAAAAACTCCCTCAGTCTGTCTGTCTTTCTCTGTTGTTGATGGCAAATTTAAAGAAGGATTTCAATTGAACAAAACAAATCTGGAGAAGACGAAAATATGGAGAAGAGCAACAACAAAACCACTAGTAATAATAATGGCTATTTATGGCGCCCCATTTCGGATGAGCTGAAGGCGCTTACAAAAAGTACTGCGTCTTAAGGAGAGGGGTGGGTGAGTGGGAAGAGGGACATACTAAGTAGAGCACGTACGCATTTATACAATTATATCAATTGCAAACACTCTAGGCCATTCAGCAGCAAATCCGTGCACTACATAAATAACTTGGCACCCACAACACTGACGCAGCAGACATATAAATAACACACTACGGGTGGAATACAGGGGGAAGGCATTACGTTAACAGTTACGTGACCGTTCGATATATGATCTGCATGAGGGTGCAATCGGAGCAGCCGCTCGTGGCGCACGTTAACCACGCCAAACTGAAATCGAAGCATCGCCGATCAAAACCTCGTTTAACAGTTTGCCGTCGCGGCTCTCAGAGGGCGAGCTAAAGTGATTCCATTATTTCAACATCCGCCCAACTCGAGATCTGTTTCAAGAGACGCTTGTAGGTCTAATAAGGTTACATTTTCACGCACTCACGCCGCCCGACAAACGCCGAGTTGTCATCGAGGGGAGTCGAGCATGATGCTCGTGGCTGATCGTCATTTCCCGGCGAGCGTCGGCCGACCAATCCAACAGAGTGACAGTTCGAGCTTGGCGCGTGCGCGCTCAGGCGTCCTCAGGGGGCGTCAATTTCAGGTCAATGTGGCATGAATGAGTTGAAAAAGTTGGCGGAATCGAACTTTATCATCAAGAAGATGAAATTAATATAAACGGGGTATAAAATTTCATTAACAAGGATTGGATGCGAAGAGAAAAGGCGCTCACTGGCACGAAAAGACGCAGCGGGAAGGGCCAGACGAACGAGAGTCTCGCTGCACCGACGCATTTACCGAGAGAAATAAATTTTCCCCCTCAGTGCCTTTCTGGCTGGGGACCAGGGCCAGCCCCGCTGCTAACGACGTTTCGCGCATGCCCATTGTTTCAGGCGCCTTGCGCGTGTATGCGCGCGACGTTATGCACGAGGAGGGCACGTGACTTCATGCTAATGTTGCATGGGCGTCGACAGCTTGGAACGAAGAGAACAACAAATGAATTGTTCTCTCAAAAGTTAAAAGATAGGAAATCATTAAGAGTAGTGTGCCTAGAAAAGGCAGATTAGGAAACAAAATTGTATTGACTGAGATGCTATCCAAACTCTGCCATTATCCGTCTCCCTTTGAGTTCCAATCGGATCTCGCCGGGTCCCACCATGGCCGTACTCCCCGCCATTTGTTTTGTGTTGGCCGGGCTGCGATATGACAGCGGCTGTCGTCCCATCGATCCTCTCTTTTAATCCCTGACCAATGGGAGCTCTTCGTTCCGCTCTGGCACCACAGACACTGCGTGGTGCAAGTCAACAGACCCTGTCCATTGTGGCCAGCGATTTATTGCTGTTGGTACCCTTGTGGCACAATCTAACGCTGGCACCATAAAAAAACTGATCAGCAGGGGCCCAGGGTTTATGGAAGTGACGAGAAAGGAAAGAAACTGATTATGAAATACCGCTACCTTTCCTTTATTCCGTGTCATCACAAAATGGGACTAGATATAGCCACGACAGGATTAGCAAAAGGGGCCGTACACGCTCTGTTTGTCTGTCTGTCTGTCTGTCTGTCTGTCTGTCTGTCTGTCTGTCTGTCTGTCTGTCTGTCTGTCTGTCTGTCTGTCTGTCACACCCGGAGGCTTGACATTACCGGTTCAGACATACCTATCGTAAGCAAAATTAATAATCAACTTGTGACTAAGAGAGAGAGAGAGAGAGAGAGAGAGAGAGAGAGAGAGAGAGAGAGAGAGAGACAGACAGACAGACAGACAGACAGACAGACAGACAGACAGACAGACAGACAGACAGACACAGACACAGAGCACAGACACAGAGACACAGAGACACAGAAACAGAGACAGAGAGACAGAGACAGACAGACAGACAGACAGAACAGAGACAGAGACAGACAGAGACAGAGACAGACAGACAGAGACACAGAGACAGACAGAGAGACAGAGAGACAGAGAGAGAGAGAGACAGAGACAGACAGACAGACAGAACCAGAGAGACAGACCGACAGAACCAAAGAGACAGAGAGGGAGAGACAGAGAGAGTTTGTTTGTTTGTTTTACCAGTGCCAAAGTGGCAACAACAACAAAAATTAAGGAAACAAATCAGTTCATCCACGCACTATAACAACAACAACAACAACAAATAATTGGGGAATCAAACAACAAATAAACATGCACTGAGGAGCCTTCATCGACCGTGTAGGAGCTTAATTCAAGAAAAACAACGACAGATAAATATATATAATTCTTAATTATCCACTGCGATATCCCTCGTGAGCTGGAGACGGTCTCTGGCCAGAAGAAGGGACCGAACGTGCATGTGGCAGAGAAAGAAACCAGCCACTAATCGCCAAGAAGTATAGCATCATGAAATGTTAACAACACTAAAACAGACCTGTCTAGGAAATGTACCGCCGACAAGCAAGAAACAAAGAAAAGAAAAGAAAATGTGACTCATGTCGAAATCTGTTTTAAGTCAGTCTCCGAAAGCAGCAAAAAAAAAGAAGAAAAAAAAAAGCAGCCAAGCAAGATGGCACAAAACATTCTCACCTCTGGAAACGATTCTGTCTCTGTCTCTGTCTCTCTCTCTCTCTCTCCCTCTCGGCGTGTGCGACACGCTTGGTCAAACAAACAAACTCACTGTGCGGCTATCTCTTGCCAGACTTTATGTCTCGTTTGCTTCCCTTTCTAATCCTTGCGCTCCCCTAACCACCCACACCCACCCATCACACCCCCTTCCCCCATCTTCCTTTTCTCTCGCCCCTCCCCCCCCCCCCCCCCCCCCCCCGTCCCATCTGAAGTTAACCTGTACCATTTACACCTGTCAGTTGCTATGAGACGATGCTGGATGGTGACCCGATCATGCCCTATTCTTTGATCCAGAAGTCGCTCCTCTAACAAGAGTATGTTGGACCACATGATAACAATACAACAAGTACTACTGCTAATAATAATAACAATGAACGCATGTATCCCAATCTTTTCAAATCATTTCAAAGCGCCTCATTGCTAGATGCCTTCACGCCTCTGCCAATGAGCACAACTTAATGTGCAAGCCACTACGCTACTATTTGATCACATTTCCTTTGCCGTCGTACTGGTATCCTCCACCGTGTATGAGGTTATTAAACGTTTGTGAATGTAGCTAAACGGATCCTTACCAAAGGTGTGAGCGTCATACCAGTTTTGGATGACAATGTTACTCTCTAAAACTAACATATACATGCGTGTATCATGATGTGTGTTTACCTGTTCAGCCCTGTAGTTTCGAGGACTATGTCCGATCTGGAGGTTTTTTAACCTCTCAAGCACGCTATACACCAGTGACACCAAGTATGCCTGAAATGGAGGGAGTATAACGTCACTGGCGACATCCTTTTCAGACGGTGTGACCTTCGTGGATTTTATCTACGCTGTATTCAATCGCATGCCAGACGATAGTAATCGTAATTCAAGATATTCTTATTGTCTCCCTTGCTGTACGAACGACCCCTGTCCAACGAAATCAACCCCGTTTGTTGGTTGGTCATACCAGACGGGTTGGTCATATCAGACGGGTTGGTCATACTAGACAGGTGCATGACAGACAGGTTGGTCATACCAGACAGGTGCATGACAGACAGGTTGGTCATACCAGACAGGTGCATGACAGACAGGTTGGTCATACCAGACCGCGACTCTGCTAATTCAGTATCAAGAAAGTCCGCTGTCAGTTTCTACATTTTGGAAAGTAGTAACTGGCGACAAAAAGAACAACATCAAAACATAAAATCAGTGTTTGTGGGACAGAGACCTGACACAATGAAAACAACGACAAAGAGCGCTCCGGTGCTCTATAAATATGTTACGGAGTTATCGATCTTTTTTCTTTTTAACCACGAGTAGATCTTATCTATTTACCTACATATCTATCTATGCATATACTACATTTAGTTTGCTTTATTCAGACTGAATATTTGCCTCGTTTATTTGATTCTGTTTGTGTTTGATATTTTTATAGTTTGTTGTTCTGCCTGATATAATTATCGTAGACGGTTGGCTGAGTGTTAAAATTCAAGTGACTGATTGTCTTTGTCTACTGAAGAACGGGCAGAGGGCGAGGCTGCTTTTTTTTAAACAAGTTCTTTTCATCAGCAATTTGCTTGGTTACTATGTTGTTCGAAGTTGTTTTTCTTTCGGAAGCCAGGGGTCGGGGGTCGGGTGGGGGTGGGCAGGCATGCCCCAGCCGTTACGGAAAAGATAATATTCATCCCGAGAAGAGTCTGAGGTATGCCAGAGGAGAGTTCCACGGCCAGAAAACAAACTATCAACATTCCCCCATCACTCATAAACAGCAATTGTGGGTGTTTGGGGCTCGATCAGGGGACATCACTCACAGGTAATGTGTGTACCAATCACGTGCAGCTGCTACATTATCTGGAGTTCGCTGCCACTTTGTCAATAGAGCGTATGGCCCGGCGACTTCCTCCAGAGAGAGAGAGAGAGAGAGAGAGAGAGAGAGAGAGAGAGAGAGATTACTTTATTCATCGCTATGTGTGCAAGTCCAGTTCCAAACTGCTACGATTAACACTGATTCAGATCTGACCGTGGATTAAATACTAAACAAAATACATATTTCTGGGGCACACATGCTGATGAAAACAAAACAAAATTAGTGGGGAAAATCAAATCAATATTAGTACATGTTCGTATTAGTACATACTCTTCCCTCCCCCTCCGCGCACACACACACACACACACACACACACACACACACACACACACACACACACACACACACACACACACACACACACACACACACACACACACACACACACACACACACACACACACACACACCACACACACACACACACACACACACACACACACACACACACACACACACACACACATACACACATACACACAAGCCACCACCACCACCACCAACAACAAGAAGAAAAAAGTACGGACAAAGAAAGAAGAAGAAGAAGAAAAGAAAAAGAAAAGAAAAAAAGAGAGAAAAAATAGAAAGGAAGGAGGAAACGTTGACAGAATCTGATGATGATCAGTGACAGCTACGACTGTAAGATCAACAACAACGATAACTGAAGAAGAAAAAGTGGCATAAATTCATACTAGGTTAGGTGCAAAAATTCTATTTTATTTCAACGAGTTCAGTGTACCG
>JABMCL010001327.1:465000-470000 GCA_018857735.1 Alviniconcha marisindica | reverse complement strand
CATTGTTAACATCCAGTCATCTAGAGACAATTCAGTATAGTTCAAACTAGGTGAGTAAGTAAACATGGTGCTTAACGTCCACAGAAATCATAAGGCTTATTAGGGACGGGCAGAACGGGGGGAAGGGGGTATGGAGGTGGGGGGAAAGGGATATTATATACCTATCGCTACACTGTCACCACCAGAATGACTTCTGTATTAAGATGAGCAGCGATGAGAGTCATTTTAATATTTCAGTAGGAAGTGATGGACAAAGTAACAGGACAGTGTCCACAAACCACAACCTTAAAACTAGTTGAGGTCTGCTGCAGATTAAATGGCTAACGCGTTTCACTTTCACGCCCAGTCAACCATACAGATCACACCAGTTGTGGTCTGCAGCAGACAGCATAGATAATGCGTTGTTAACATCCAGTCAACCGTACAGTTCACACCAGGTGAGGTCTGCAGCAGCTAAGATAGATAATGCGTTTTTCACGCCCAGTTCACCGCACAGGACACATGAGGTAAGGTCTGTTGCAGGTAAAATACATAATGCGTTTTTAAGGCCCATTCAACCGTATACACTGAATGGTGAAATCTGCCGCAGACAACTCTATAGACAATGAGTTTTCAACTCCCAGTCAACCGGAAAGGTCACACCAGGGCAAGACCACGGTCTGCTGCAGACAGACAGACGATGCGGTGTTGACATCAAGTAAGTCGTATATATGGTTTAGCAATGTGAGGATAGATACCTCATTTTTAACGCCCAGTCAGTCGTATAGGGTATTGGTGTGAAAGGTTGAATGGGCCTTAAAAACGCGTTATCTATCTCACCTGCAACAGACTTTAGGCTATCTGTTGTGACCTGCGCGGTTTACTGCGCAGGAAGAACGCTTTTTTTGTTGCTCTTTGTTTTCGTTTTGTTTTTGCTGCTGACGTCTTCACTGACTGACTGGTGACTATTCGTGGAGGGGGTCGGGGGAAGGGGAGTGGAGAGACTAGGAGAGAAGGAGGGAAGCGAAGGATTTCGCTTGTATCATGAAGGGTTCTTCGCATTAGAAAGAGAGATCATTCATTTTTAACAGCCAGTCAGTCGTATAGGGTATGGCATTGTGAAGATACATCATTCATTTTTAACGCCCAGTGGAACGTATCTGGTGTGAGACAGGTCTACTGCACTGGCAACATCCAGTCTACACTCCAAATAATCAAGAAACGATTCCGGAAACAGAGGATTGGGGCGTGCGTCCAGTCCATAGTGTGGGTTAAGGTCCTGGCCCAGTTTTGAGCACGGCCATATGACTGCAGCATAATGTAGCATGTCGCCCACAGATGTGTAAGCTACACGTTCGTGCACTGATTGTCGGAAAGGCGATTGTGGGTGACTCTTGCCGTTGAATGGCAGACTCCAGCGATGAAGAAACTGCAGGTGTTGATAGCATTTATTATTACGCTGTCGGAGGTAGGTCGAAGGAACGAAAGCTGTTACATCAACATTCGCGGTGAGACGCCAAGAAAACGCCAAGAAAAATACGCAATAAATTTTTTAAAAATCTTTATTTATTTTTCTTTTTCTTTTATTGCGTTAGAAGTATATAGTCTCGGTTTATTAGATCAAATACATTAGGTACTGGTAGTAGGCTCGGCTGACCAAGACTGGCTATACGCGATTTTTCTTGGCTACCAGACGGCTCGTGTCAGATCAGAATCAGATGAGAGTGGCGCAAGTTTGAAAACTACACGACTCGATCAGACGCCGCTCCACGGTGACATCACGGCCTGTCTGTTCCCATGGTAACTCATCGTACACATCCCAGTCATATGACCGTGCTTGGACTGAAGTTGATCATAGCCTTTATGTCAATGTGATGTCTACTGCAGCTACGAAACAAACCGGAAAATCATTAACGAGTATTTGTCATGGATAGTATCCGACAACCATTCAAGCTTGTCGCTAACCCGGGTAAGAAGGGGATCGCGTGTTTAGGGCCTGACTGATTGTGCGGCGCGTAAACAAGGGAGCACTCACTGCCCATGCTGACGGCGGCCGGTTATAGCTGCCCGATGGAGGGGGGGGTCAACAAATAAAAAGTTAATTTACTGACGAGAAATCATTTAAAAACTGAAAGTTAACTGTTAATCACCTATTTATGTCTGTATTTACTTACCTGGAATTTAGTGTTAGTTAAATACTGATTCTGTTTATCTCTGTATTTACTGAACGAGATTCCGATTTCTCTGTTTATTTTTTATGCACTGGTTCAGTTTTTGTTTGTTTTTTTTGTTTTTGTTTTATTTGCTGTATTTGTTTTGTCAGGAGGTTCGGTGAAACGTTTCATCATTTATTATGGGTTGTATTTTTAAAAAAATAAAAAAATCTTACCCTTATAGAAGTTCTTCTAACGGCGTTCTAATCCATCTCACCACAACAAATAAAAAGTTAATTTACTGACGAGAAATCATTTAAAAACTGAAAGTTAACTGTTAATCACCTATTTATGTCTGTATTTACTTACCTGGAATTTAGTGTTAGTTAAATACTGATTCTGTTTATCTCTGTATTTACTGAACGAGATTCCGATTTCTCTGTTTATTTTTTATGCACTGGTTCAGTTTTTGTTTGTTTTTGTTTTTTTATTTTTATTTGCTGTATTTGTTTTGTCAGGAGGTTCGGTGAAACGTTTCATCATTTATTATGGGTTGTATTTAAAAAAAAAAAAAAAAAATCTTACCCTTATAGAAGTTCTTCTAACGGCGTTCTAATCCATCTCACCACATCCATTCCCCCCAACCTCTTCTTTTTTGGGGGTGTTTTCTTTTGCTGTTGTTGACTTGTTTGACATTTGTTGCTTGCCCTGTACTTGCTATAATCGTGAATATTTGACAGAAAAAAAATCAACGTAAATTCCTAAAAGAATCATGCCCATTTGCGTTTGGTGTCCTGCGTAGCTATAGGGAAAAAAATGTACTCGGAACTTTCCTCGGCGGGTAATGCCGTAGCTTTATTCCGTAAAATAATATATATCCCTCACTTACTGAAAATGGACACACACACGTACACGCAACACACGCACGCACGCACGCACGCACGCACACACACACACACACACACACTACACTACACACACACACACACACACTACACACACACACACACACACACACACACACACACACACACACACACACACACACACACACACACACACACACACACACACACACACACACACACACACACAAATGGGATAAGAGCGGTGGGGTGGAGGGCGGAGCCGAGGTGGAGTTTAGTCAGAAGCGAGCGAGCTGTGTTTGTGTGCTTTCACTGAAAAGACATGACACCTGGAGTCAAAAGCTGCCCATTGACGGCATTGATCGGCTGAAAAGTGTGGGCCAGCGCTGGCCCCGATCCCCTTTGTCGCTGCGGGCCGCCTTTCCTCTGGCGGCCGCTCTGCCCGGCTTTCACGCGCCCGGCCCAGCCGCTGGGGCCACGGGCAGCCATTCACACGCAGGAAGCCAGCTCTCGCGGATTGAAAATACAGAATTCAGTCGAGGGGGAAACTGGGTTTGGAATCTGAAAAGAAAGTGTCGGCTGATTTGCTTTAACCCCCGAAGAACGTTGTGTATGTAGTTAGTTTTGGGTGTCGGCGCGTGTACGGTGGATTAAACAGGGAGAATGCAGGGAAAGTATATTAAAGCAGTTAATTGTAGAGCAAAACGAGGACTGATTGTGTCCTGGCTTGGCAGCAGATGGTGTAAACTTCACCAGCTCAAATCGGACACACCGCTGGTGGTGTACAGGACGCGTGCAATGTACAAGTCTCGGGGTGTTAGGTCTACACAACCAACAGCGGCCTCTTTATCTAGACCCGCTGGCCAACAACCTAACTTAACTCAGAATAAAGGAACGCATTCATAAACAGAAGGAAAAAGTCTTTGCAATGTACTTTCTCCGTGCCAGCGGGAAAAAAAGGGGAGAAGGTGAGATAGCGAGAGATAGGGGGGTTGGGGGGGTGTGGGGTGTGGAGAGGCTGATCGATTGATTGATTGATTAAATGTACTTCTCAACGGTGATGTCTGCACAAAGGCCACCGCACATATTTGCCATTGCTACCGTAGTACTACTACTGGTAACCGTCTCTCTGTCTCTCTGATTCAATCGAAAAAGTTCATATACAAGCCTGTAAGTTGTTTTTGAATGTACCGCCACACACTAATATGACATGATGTAAAGATTCCCTCTGTATATTCAGGCTGCAGCTCGATGTCTGCAATATTGGTTCCGTCTACAACGGCAGCCTTTATGCCGTTATTCCAGAAAAGCATACGATATTTTTATATGGACTACAAGCAAGAAATAGCAAAGCAAAACCTTGCGTTTACCATGTTAAATGCCTGTTGTGTGTGGACGGATTCAGGTATGGTGAAGTCATTTTTTGCATATATTTAAAGAATGCCGTGGTGGACACATAAGTTATATCTAATAGTGAACGCTTCGATCTTTATCAATTTTTCAAGAGCATACTTCGGTTTTAAAGATATTTAGGGTGTATGCAAAGCCCTTGCACGATTCAGGCTCGGTGTGTCGAGGATAAATTGTCACCGACTACGTTTCTCTGCTGCTTTAGACCAACGCAATTGCCCCTTTCGTATTACATCGACCGAAGATGATTGTCATATGTTGTTCCAATGCCCAGCATACACACACTTGAGAATAAAATTCTCTTTTGAAACAACAGAACGAACTGGCTTACAGAAGGAGCAATATACACAAATCCTTTGTTCAGCCAATGACTACATTTTTTAAAGCTTATCATAATTTATTCATTTTTAGATTTAACGCAGAGAGAACCTGATCACCGCATGAAATGGCAGTGTAAGCGTGTGTGTGTGGACACGTACGCACGTGTGTGTGTGTGTGTGTGTGTGTGTGTGTGTGTGTGTGTGTGTGTGTGTGTGTGTGTGTGTGTGTGTGTGTGTGTTGTGTGTTGTGTGTGTGTGTGTGTGTGTGTGTG
>JABMCL010001327.1:447500-460000 GCA_018857735.1 Alviniconcha marisindica | reverse complement strand
CATCAGGTAATAAGGTGTCTGTACACATCACTGACAGTCTTAATTCTTATCACTTACCCTGATTATTATTTTTATTTTTTTGCATTACGCACTGATTAATACAATAAGGTGCCCTTACAATTCATGATTGACAATCTTAATTCTTATCATGAAATAATTACATAATGTATAATACAACACGATTTTCCTAAAGGTCATTTACAGTCTTATTATCATGATTTTTTTAATTTTTTTATCATAACTGTAATGTAGTATATCGTAATTTTTACTATGCAAGAATAATAATGACACAACGAATAAATGGAAAAGGGTGCCCCTAATCGTATTAGTAGGCTAATAGTTGTCATGAATAAATCGTGCAATGTATGATATAACAAGGTGCCCCTACATATGGATGACTGACACTCTTCTTGAAACAATAACAGAATAGAAGAGTGACACAGTTGGAAACTCGTTAGGATATATTTTTAGGGTGCCCCGAACGGCGCAAGGTACCACCAAGTACAGATAACTTTTTTGCTTTTTAGTTGTTGTTGTTGTTGTTGTTGGTTGTTGTTGTTGTTGTTGTTTTGTTGTTGTTGTTGTTTGTTTGTTTCTTTGGGGTGGGTGGGGGAGTAAGCCATTGCTGTCGTTGCAACCCTCCCCTGCCTTTTTACCAACATCCCACCGAAACAAAACAAACAACCACAGCAAAAACATCACCGTCAACATCACCATCAACATAATCAACAACAACAACAATAACACACACACACACACACACACACACACACACACACACACACACACACACACACACACACACACACACACTAAACAAAAACAAATGGAAAGAAAAAAGGAGGAGTGGGGGGGGGGGGGGGGGGAGGGGAGAGATAAATCAGAGAATTTACTATCAAAACAAACTAACCGACAAAACACGGATATGCTTGTGGATCTGCGAATTGTTAAACACTCTTTGCGACACAGCGAATGCAGTATACAGTCTATGACGATATTTGTCGCACTAATTTCCGATTGCCTTTACATAATTAAAGACTTGCGTCCATGTGTAAAAGTGGATGGCAGCGTCATCTGTTGTTCTGACAACTGACTGAGCGAGAGCTGTCAGCCCAGTCGCCGTCGCTGCCACTGAGCCGATGTAATTACCACTGTAGGTGCGGACTGCGTCACGCTCTCACAGACACTGAGTAGGTCCGTAAGCACAGGTGGCAGTTCAGTGGCGTTATGCATCAATAAATGTGATCTCACGCCTACAGCCAGTCAGCCAATCTGGTTCAGTCCGGTAACTTCGTGTCTGGCTGAGCTATTGCACAGTGCCACCAGATTTAGCTTGAGCACGACCTCTACTTCACTGCTTCAGTTGCGGCCAAAGCCAGACGATTTTGCAACATCGACCGAGCAGAATTTCTGGGATCGTTACCAATGCATTCGCATTTGTCATTGTCACGCTTCGCTTCAACTCGTCGCCATTTGCATGAGCGCTACAAGCACTTATTTGCAAGGCAAAAAGCGCGGCCCATAACCCCCGTCATTTGTGATTGCAGCAGACGACAGTTCTACACGCCAGTCCCCCTCGAGACTCGGCAATGAGCTCTGATCGGCAGACTTAGGCATCTATTGATTGGAATTAGAGCCCTGGTAGAGACAGAGCCAGCGCGCTTGTCCTCAGTTTTTGCTCTCCCTAGCACGGCGACAGCACCACGCACCAGCTTGTTTCAGCTTCAAAAGCTCGTCCATCAAGAGGGAAACTCGCAGGCCTTATTCGGATGCCGAAAACGGCACTTCTTTGCTTTACGTAAGATTTAAGATTTAGAATGCACGCCGATGTAAGCTGTCTGCCTTTCGTAGCTTTCAGGCTAAGATTATAAAAATATTTAAAAAAATGTGGTGGAGGTAAGGTGCACCATGGGTTTTTGTTTGTTGTTTTGTTATTATATCTATTTTAACGCTGTGGGCGCGCTTGTGCGGCATAACTCCCAGGGGCTATTCGGCGGCTTTGCCCGCAAACAACAGGCAGACAGCTGCGATAGGGTGCGCTACCTACCTACTCACTATCAGCAGAGTGTAGAGTGTATAGAACGTCAACTTTATTGGGGTTCATTGCCTGTAACAATGCAAGAGTCAAAGTTTCTGTCCCAACGTTGCCTCGAACTCATCACAATGCTGGATGACTAGATCTAATAAATAATAACAGCAGTTAGAGGTCTACAGTCTTGCACTGCCAGATGACTTTAACAAACACGTCATGTTACACGTAAACACAAACAATACCAGAATAAGACAAAGTCGGAAACAAAACAAATTCAGAATTTAAAGTGAACACACCAAGAAGAACGTGTATGCGTATGTTACCTTTTTTGTTCGTTTATAGGTCACATTTACATAAATATATTGCTTTGGCACGGTGTGCTTCCTATACTTGTTGTTTGTTACATTTGTTTTTACGATATATACTTATCAATAAATTTTGACCGAATATTTATCATTATTCTTAATCAGATATAGATCTGGGAGAACTGGATCCTGTTTGTAGCGTGCATCTCTAATCCACAAACTCCACCCCAGGTGACGGCTACTGTCATGCGATGTGTCACTGTGCACGTAACACCGCACGCAGTTACTTTAAAAATACACGTTAGGCCCTACAGGTCAGTCATTCAGAAACTTTGCACACATAATTATTATAGTGGATAAATATCCAAGTTCTCAAGCCAAGGACTTCAAATTCTTGCAGTAGAATGGATAGAGATGTGGTAAACAAACGGCGAGGCGCACAAAGACAGGTCATCCAAGTAACTTTTGAGACCTGGTGCAGTGATCTAGCTTAGTATCTCTCTCTCTCTCTCTCTTACCCTTCCTCTGTCTCTCCCCTCTCTCTCTATCACACACACACACACACACACACACACACACACACACACACACACACACACACACACACACACACACACACAAACACACACACACGCGCGCACGCATGCACGCACACACACACACACACACACACACACACACACACACACACACACACACACACACACACACACACACACACACACACACACACACACACACACACACTCACACACACACACACACATTGTTCTAGACGTTGTATTACAAGCTATCAGTGGCCATACAACCTCCGCTCCATTTTCTCCCAGGAACAAACTGTGAGATTAAAGAATCAGTGCTAAGTCAATAGAGCTGACTGAACAGACTACGGTGTTTGTTAACTAAACGTATTATATTAGCAGATAACGTCAAGCACAGTATGCTTCTTATGTCAACCGCAAGTTGGACACAATCGTTGTATGAAAATGATCCACACAAGCCGAACTGTCTAAGCATTATTTTCAGCATGGCTTCTTTTTTACGGGGTTATGCGCGTGCTCGCCTGTGGTGTAGAAAACACAAATGATCTAAGGGTTAATTAACATGTAGGTGAACGAGTGTATCTTATCAGTGATCCGCCCCAAAAAATCCTTAAAGCGATCATCATCGACCGTGGAACTCCCGCGGGCAATGATAAAGTAACAATTACCAATAAAGTACAGGCATCGCAATCATCAAACAGAGCAATACCCATAATTAGCGGTTCTCGAAGGGAGAAGCCGGGCCCGGAACCGGCATAAGAAGCGCTGTGGGAGGTCAGTGTGCTGTCGTCAAATCACGCGATGCAGTCCGTCATACAGCGGACCGGCTTATATCAAACTGTGAGTGCGTGGGGGGAAAACACTGATGTCATGCATGCACGATGATCGTGTTGTCGTGGTGGGGGCTAGCTAGAACTTTTATCGACGTTTGACGAGTTGAAAATGAGCAACGCACTGGAAGATACTATATCAAGTGCCGTATGGTACGAGATTTCCAAATCACATCAGTGTAGAAATCTTGTTTGTTTGAGTAACTGTATTCACCCCCCCCCCCCCCCCATTCCCCTAACAAACATCAACAACAACCCCCCCCCCCCCCCCCCCACAAAAAAAAGAAGAAAAAAAAAGCAGCGTTTTTTTATTTTTTAGTATCGGTTCATTTAGTACGGCATGGCTGATTAATACATTTATTTGCCGGTAAACCTTTCTATTTATTTCATAATAATTTGTTGCTCATGTTCACTTTTCTACCATTAATGTTAGTATACTAAGATGTCTACCTACGAGAGGGATGTGTTGCTTTGAAAGTAGCCGAAACTTTCACTATTTTCAGTCCACCGGTCCACCGACGGCCGGCACTGCTTACACTGTTGATCGTCCGACAAACGCCCGCATGTGATCACGAATAAGGCTATTCCACTTTTCTATCGGTTGATTCTACCAAGAAATTCTTCAGGGATCACAGTCGACCGTTGAACCCTCGCAGCCAGCAATAAAATAACAATGGCGAATAAAGGCGGTGAGACAGTGCCAACATTAAAGAGGGAAACACGCATAACGTGGTGGTCGCAGCGCATGAATAGCAACACCATGTGTGGCGGGCCGGCGTCGGCCTCTTACCTTGACTTGCGACTCAGACATTCCCAGGGCGTAGGCTAGCCTGGCTCTCTCGGGCCCTGCCAGGTACTTGGTCTGTTCGAACGTCTTCTCCAGCGCGAAGATCTGCTGACCCGAGAACGTGGGCCTCGTGTGCTTCTTCTTCCCGTCCTTGTCCACCATCACACCGCCCTGCGGCGCTGAAACCAGACGGGCCCGTTTAACACGACAACAACATCAATAATAATAGTAATAGTAATAATAATAATAACAATAACAATAATAATAAAAACAATAACAGTAACAATAATAATAATAACCCTTTTACGGCGCTACACCCTGTCAAAAAATTACGAGCTCACGGCACTGTACATGCACGATATCACAATAAAAACTATAGACAGAAACAGACATACGAATACAATGAAGACATATGCAGACACACAACGAATCAACACTCACACATTAAATATTTTAGAAGGGGAAAAAGAAGGGGGAAAACAATTCTAATGATGAGTGGAAGGAGGATACATCACTAGATACGTGAAAGGATGTCACAATACGAAGGAGGGGTACATCAATGGGGGGAGGAGTACATCAATAGAGGGAAGGGTACATCAATGACGGGGGAGGGGTGCAACAATGGAACGGGGTACATCAATGGAGGGAGGGGTACATCAATGGGAAGGGAGGGGTACATCAATGGTGGAGGGTACATCAATGGGGGAGGGGTACACCAATGGAGGGAGGGGTGCATCAATGGAGCGGGGTACATCAATGGGGAGGGGTACATCAATGGAGGGAGGGGTAAATCAATGACGGGGAGGGGTACATCAATGGGGGGGGGGGGGTACATAAATGGGGAGGATACATCAATGAAGGGAGGGGTACACCACTGAAGGGAGGGGTACACCAATGAAAGGAGGGGTACATCAATGAAGGGAGGGGTACACCAATGAAGGGAGGGGTACACCAATGAAGGGAGGGGTACATCAATGGAGGGCGGGTACATCATGAATATGCATGGCTATATCTGACCTACTCCAGGATTAAACGGTTGGAGGAATAGGACAGACTGGCGTTAGTTGTTTCATATTTACCGCCTATGCAGTCGACTGTAAAGAGCATATTAGGATGAAACACAACTTATCAGATTACAAAACAACCTAGTATTTGACTGAAGAGGCCTGGTGATTGGAATTTGGTGAATATTTCAACCTGCGGCTTGTGCCAATGTGGTGGTATTGGTCTGTACCAGTGTGGTGGTATGAGCTTGTGCCAGTGTGGTGGTATGAGCTTGTGCCAGTGTGGTGGTATGGGCTTGTGCCAGTGTGGTGGTAGGAGCTAGCTTGTGCCAGTGTGGTGGTAGGAGCTTGTGCCAGTGTGGTGGTAGGAGCTTGTTTCAGTGTGTTGGTAGGAGCTTGTGCCAGTGTGGTGGTAGGAGCTTGTACCAGTGTGGTGGTAGGAGCTTGTTTCAGTGTGGTGGTAGGAGCTTGTCCAGTGTGGTGGTAGGAGCTAGCTTGTGCCAGTGTGGTGGTAGGAGCTTGTGCCAGTGTGGTGGTAGGAGCTTGTTTCAAAATGGTGGTAGGAGCTAGCTTGTTTCAGTGTGGTGGTAGGAGCTTGTGCCAGTGTGGTGGTAGGAGCTAGCTTGTGCCAGTGTGGTGGTAGGAGCTAGCTTGTGCCCAGTGTGGTGGTAGGAGCTTGTTTCAAAATGGTGGTATGAGCTAGTTGTGCCAGTGTGGTAGTAGGAGTTTGTTTCAGTGTGGTGGTAGGAGCTTGTGCCAGTGTGGTGGTAGGAGCTAGCTTGTGCCAGTGTGGTGGTAGGAGTTAGCTTGTGCCAGTGTGGTGGTAGGAGCTTGTGGCAGTGTGGTGGTAGGAACTAGCTTGTGCCAGTGTGGTGGTAGGAGCTTGTTTCAATGTGGTGGTAGCTAGCTTGTGCCAGTGTGGTAGTAGGAGCTTGTGCCAGTGTGGTGGTAGGAGCTTGTTTCAGTGTGGTGGTAGGAGCTTGTTTCAGTGTGGTGATAGGAGCTTATTTCAGTGTGGTGGTACAGGCTTGTGCTAGCACGGGGTGGTAAGGGCCTGTGCCAGTGTGGTATCAGCGAGAGACGGGTATCGCCACACAGTGATTCAATCTCCTGATCCCGTGGTTTGAGCCAATGTTGGCCTAAAATGGCAACTGGCTTTATCGGGCCGCCTGTCAGCTTAAGCTTTGTTTATTGGCCGCCTATCTAATCTGTCTTCCTAGCCCCGCATAAAGGGCGCATTGAGACCTTTGGAGGAATTCAGGTTCTATAGATGGTGTGGGTTTTCCAGGGGCCAAGAAAGGGAAATTCGTGTTATCAATGCTGCTACACGTACACATGTCTAGCGAGGACAGGCATTCGGGAACAACGTTTTCAACACCTCCATCAATCCCCCCCCCCCCCCCCCAACCCCTCCGACCGTCAACCATTCTTAAACATGGTAAATGATAGCAGATACACATCATAACAAGATTGATACACTAAAATCCGTGCGTGCATGCACGCATGCTCACACACACACACACACACACACACACACACACACACACACACACACACACACACACACACACACACACACACACACACACACACACACACACACACACACACACTGACACGCATGCACGTGTCACTTTCCGCCCCCACCCCCCAGTCGTCGTGTTGTAACACACATGACTCGTCCCAGCTTTCCGCTAAACACCTTGCCTGGCCAAGACGCGTTTCCAAATTGAATGGTAAAGAAGATGTACAATCTATTCCAGTAACATGTCAATGTGGCCATTCTGTACGGACTTGTGCTGAACGTGGCAGGTTTTCACTGGGGATCTTCTTTATATGCATGAAGAGCGCAATAGCAAGATAATTTTGCAAGTGTCAGTCAGCATACTCTAAGCGGTGTTCTCTCGCTCTCTCAAAAAATAATATATAATAATAATAATTAGTGGACATGAGCACATGCTGTGGGTTTCATTTTCAATTTCAGAGAGAGAGAGAGTGGGACTGGGGGTGGTTGAGAGAGAGAGAGAGAGAGAGAGAGAGAGAGAGAGAGAGAGAGAGAGAGAGAGAGAGAGAGAGAGAGATGGAAATTCAATTTTCTATTTTAATTTCAGAGATAACAAACTTTACGAGACGGGAATAGAAAAAATTATTTTACGTTGAACGAATGTTCGACGCGTCCTTCGTTTTCTTGTCTTGAGAGCAGCCAAGATCTCCCCTAACGTGCTTACTGCCTTGGCAGCATTTAGTCCCTAGTCGCCAGAGTTCGCACTGCAGTACAGGCTCTTGCGGGGATGCTTCAGCCACACTAAAACCATATGCCAGTCAGCCACACTAAAACTGTATGCCAGTCACTGAGTCAGTCTCTTTAATTAACTCGCCCGCGACTATAACGACCCAACCTGTGAGCCGGTTTGGCCCAGCTGCAAGGAGCTAAACTTGATAGGCAGACGGACAACGGTTCGATTTGGCTTTGACTCTCCTTTCTATTCAACACTTGTGGTTTATGGACACCGTCTCCTGACTTTTCTGTTAATAAAACATTGAAATGGCTGACACCAATACCCATCGTAGGTCAGAATAACTCTTTTGATGACAGTGTAGCGTTAGGTATAGTCTCCCTCTGCCCCCCATCTCCTGGGATCTCGGTCCCCGCTGGTGACAGTGTAGCGTTAGGTATAGTCTCCCTCTTCCCCCACCTCCTGGGATCTCGGTCCCCGCTGGTGACAGTGTAGCGTTAGGTATAGTCTCCCTCTTCCCCCCACCTCCTGGGATCTCGGTCCCCGCCAGTACCTCTGCCGGTGACAGTGTAGCGTTAGGTACAGTCTCCCTCTGCCCCCACCTCCTGGGATCTCGGTCCCCGCCAGTATCTCTCTGGAGACAACTCTGCGTCAAGGTCATGATCCACTCCCGAGCACGATCTCATGACTACACGATGAGTTGCTATGGGAACAGACAGACCGCGAAGACACCGTAGAGCGTCAGGTCGTGTCATGTTCGTTTCAGATTTGTTCCACTGTCACCTGATTCTGATCTGACACAAACCGTCTGATAGTCAATGAAAATCGTGTGTAAGCCAAGCTTACGTGAGTAACATATATGATCTAAAAACGTATGTAACGTATTTGATCTAAAAACAAAACAAAAAACCGAGACTACTTAGAACGCCATAAAAAATATTGCAATTTTTCTTCTCGTCTTTGGTGTCATTATCTCACGAATGTTGATGTAACAGCTTTCGTTCTTTCGTCCTCGATCCGACAGGGTAATAATAATGCTACCAACGCTGCGCTTTCGTCGTCGCTGGTGTCTGCCATTCAACGGCGACAGTTACCCACAATCGGCTTTCCGTCAATGCATGACATCTGTTGGTGACATGCTACATCCTGTTGTAGTCATACGACCGTCTTCGAACCTGAATGGATCATGGCCATTAACAAGTGCAACAACAACAACGACGACGGCTTCACACTCTAATCTGCCACCACTGGCCTGCCCTCGTTTGGTAAACAAGTAGTCGCTGCGTGGAGTGTGCAACGACCCTTCTGGCTGTGTGTTTGCATGCATCGCTGGCGAAACTTGTCAAGACAAAAACATCCACCAGGAAAGCTATGGCCAAGTGGACTGATCAGCCGTGAGCTCCTAACTGCAGGTACTTGCGGGTCCGAGAGGCGGGCGTGTTGTTGGGGAAGAGGATCAAGTCGGCTGACCCTGTCAACTGTGACACACCCAATCCGCCCAGAACCTCTTCACCTCATTACCCCTAATTTGCTTTTTTTCCTGTCCTCATCTGCTCTCCTTTTCCACAATCAATAATTAGGGCAAAGTGTATGTGTGTCGTGTGTGTGTGTGTGTGTGTGTGTGTGTGTGTGTGTGTGTGTGTGTGTGTGTGTGTGTGTGTGTGTGTGTGTGTGTGTGTGTGTGTGTGTGTGTGTGTGAAGGGTGGGGGGGGGGCGGGTGGAGGAGAAAGAGATATTTTGAATGACTAAGATTCAAATATTTGAGGTATGGGGGAAAGATAAAATAAAATAAAATAACAATTAAAAAATACAATACAATTGTGGCACAACTCTGACGCAAACTTCACACAGAAAAATTAGCGGAAATTGGAACTTAATAACAACACAACATTCAAACGCCCCACCGCCTCCTTCCCCTTTGTCACAAATGCGCACATAGTCCCAGAAAGGTGTAAGGAGCGCGGCAAACAGAACAGTCCTGCATTCCGACCCCGAGCTCTGTGGAGACAAGAGGAAGAAGAAGACTTAGACGGTAAAAGAACCAATGCGGAAGTCCATGTCCTACTTGACGACTTGGCCAAACAGGAAAGAAGCGGCCTTGCTGGAGTGCGGGTCTTTCTGGCGGTGAGGACTCCACCTGCTGGCATGGCGCTTGGCGAGAACCTCATCATGCAGCCAAGAGGAGAAGAGGCCACGGACCTACCACGTCAGTCTTTTTGTCTGACAAAGCGATTGTTGTGGGGATGGACCTCCCAGGGCTTGGGTCAGAGTGTCCAGCCACCTGGGTCTTACGTAGCGGCAGGAGCTGCCCGTTTCCTGCTCCGGGTTTCTGCTCGTTGTGTGAAACACGTTATTAGCAGGGAACATGGTCTTCGAAAGTTTCAGTCCTGCCATAGCATCTTCTGTCTTGATCGTAAGCAACTCAGCAGACTCAGTCTGACGTCCGGTCTGACGTCCGGCCCATCGACCCAGATGTTGGTTCAGATCTTGTCTAGTCAGGTTCTTTCAAACGCAATCTGTTGTAGACGTAGGATCGAATCTGATGTTAATGCTAAACATTCATCATTACGTTTTCTGAAAATTCCAGACTTTGCGCTATGAAAGCCGATTTGAAAAATACCGTGAAAGCCTCGACTGATACCGCCGGTGATGCTTTTGTCCAAACCCAGTCACACAGTGTGTTTCTCCCGGATAATGTGCCGGTCCAAACCCTCTACCGCTTTGTTTTAAACTTGAATTTCCTCTACCAGTTAAACCCAGCAAACGCCCTGGATACGGGTATGGGTTTCCACACTTTCCGTTTTACTTCTTTTTTTCTATTGTTAAAAATAACTGCAACGCAGACAGTGTTCAGCAAAACCACGGCGTTGTTTTAAATCAGCCTCTTTCCGCACAACTGGACGGATAGCCTCCCCACACTCCTCCCACCGCAATAAATCAATCACTTATGTCTGCACCAGCATAGTTTATTTTATTAAATCGCAAACAGGATTTAGGAAATAGATCGAAACACGTCGGGCAAGCTAAGAAGGCAATACTACTTTTTGTTGTTGTAAGCTTTTTTCTTTTCTTTCATGAGAGCGTGATGACATCCAAAAGGATCACAATTCTAGTAAGAAAAAAATAAGAAAAAACGGGGAGGGGGGTGGGGGGGATGCAGATATCTTACAACTGTATCCATGGGGCGGTAGTGCGGGCAGCATGCTGAGACGGAAGCTCGCGCACTGGGGATCATTGTTTAATTGCTGCTGATGACGTGCCGGCTCATTAGCCCCCCTCCCGATTGGCCGGCCCTCATTAAGGCAATATCCCCCCATTACCGCCCTATCTCCAACGAGCATCAAAGTATCAACAACCGCGCGCTGACCGTCCCAACGCGACGGGGAGGTTAATCCCTCTCCAGTTTCCGTCTTGCACGTGACACCCATCAGAACGTTACGTGGACAGCAACAAATTAGGTCATCATTTGCACGTGCTTACCACCTCGTTCTGACAGCGTGCGTTACATGCATTGCAGTCACTGATTACCCCCCGGAGAGCCTGATCCGCTGAGAAGTGTAGGGGAGGAAAGAGATGAGTTCCAGACTGAACATCCTGCAACTTTTGAGCGGCCAAATACCAGACGGAGGAAATCTGTCAGTCTTTGAGGACTTCGCCGGGCGGAGTCTGAGTATGCTTAGAAACCTGTTCATCCCTTGTTTGATTAGGGCCAATCGTGTGTACTCCGATAGTGCATGCCGTAGGCTAAGAGTATTTTCAGATTAAAAAAACAAGTTTTTGTATCAACTGACTGTGTATTTATGACCCCATTCCCATGAAAAAAGAAAAGAAAAAAGATTCCATTCATTATTCAGAAGAACCACCAGCCCGAAAAAGTTTATCTTTGTCTCCTCTCCGCCCCCCCCTCCCCTCAGCCCACCCACACCCCCCCAAAAAAGAAGAAGAAGAAGAAGAAAAAACAACATAAAACACACACACACACACACACACACACACACACACACACACACACACACACACACACACAACACACACACACACACACACACAACAACAACAACAACAAAAACACAAACTAAAACAAACAACAACAAAAAAAACAAAAAATACCAAAGGCATTTTGTATTGTAATGATATGAGAGACTTCTGGGAAAGAAACAGGATCAGATGTAATTTACGTGGTTGAAAAAAAGAAGAAGAAAAGAGTAAGATTTAATATTCAGCTTGCTCTCCTCCCCCCCCCCTCTCTCTCTCTCTCTCTCTCTCACACACACACACACACACACACACACACACACACACACACACAGATGTTTCCCCCCCAAGTGCGTATTATACACGCTCTTAGCTGCCACAGCATCTTGTTGTCATCCCGGTTCCTTTTTTTGCCCGCTATGCTTGAGGGGACCACTTCACTGGCAAAACATTCATTTGTTGGCGTTGCCCCCCGAGCAAGGCATGAAATCACTGAACGGCGGTGTTCAGAGCCAACTTTGATGACGGGGCTGTGTTTTCAAACGTGGTTTTCTGTCAAACGCGTCGCGCACCGTGTGTGTGGGGAATCCTTTTCAAGCACTGATAACTTACCAACGTACTGCCGGGTGGTCCTCGGGTTTAGCTGGGGTTCATTTCAGTCATGTCAGATTTCAGGATTTAGTTCTTTGTGGTAGCGGATGCGTAACATAGATGTGAGAAAACGGAGCGAAGAAGTGAAGGTTGACTGAATCGCGAGGTTCCCCCATTTCCCCCCTTCTCTCTGAGTC
>JABMCL010001327.1:432500-442500 GCA_018857735.1 Alviniconcha marisindica | reverse complement strand
GACAACATTCTTCCAAACACTCGGAACACACTACAACTGAAACTTGATAAGTACATTTTCATTTTTCACCGCTTAACTGTTGTTTTGTCGCTTGAAAAAGGGGTTTCCCGGAAAATTCGCACGTTTTGTATTGTCATATTAAATAAGCAATCTTTTTTTCTTTTTTCTTTTTTAACCTTTTATGTCTTTGGATCTTGTTTCGGAACGCTAGCAGTCATCACTGTTTTAAATTAGTTATTACAAACTGTGCTCAACCCCGGCTCTTTTCAGTCTACTTCCCAACTCCACTTTTATTCCAGCCGGCTTTGCCGAGAAAACATTATCTACCTGGTTCTGCCTGAAGAAACTGTCTTAGTTATAAATGCCAGTTAGGGCCGCAATGCTATCATAATGCTAAAAAACAAACAAATGAATAACGATCCATCACGATGGCAATTCAACACCCACTCGGACCTAATTAGGCTACAGTGTCATGCCGACTTCTGTCGGATGCAGAGACTCCATATCTTTTAAATGCATAAATTGGTTTATACATGGTTAGCGGGGTGTGTGTTTTTCCCCGCTCGTCCATCCGTTTATTTGTCAGTTTATCCATCCATTCATCAGTCCGTGACTTCAGTCTGTCAGTCAGTTAGTGGTAGTAATTCTTCAAGATTGATGATGATAATGAACACTTTAAGCGCTTTGACATCTCTAACGAGCCCTAAGCGCCGCAGGGCAGAAAGGCTAATAATATTGTCCAACTGTCTCTCGCTCTTTCCCTCGTTCTCTCCCTCTTCATCTCCCTCCTCTATCCATCTCATCCTCTCTCTCGCTCCCCCCCCCCTCCACGCCCTGTTCCTCTCTCTCTCTCCCCCCCCTGTTCCTCTGTCTGTCTGTCTGTCTGTCTGTCTGTCTGTCTGTCTCTGTCTCTGTCTCTGTCTCTGTCTCTCTCTCTCTCTCTCTCTCTCTCTCTCTCTCTCTCTCTCTCTCCTCTCTCCGTCTCTCTCCCCCCTCCTCTCCTCTCTCTCTCTCTCTCTCTCTCTCTCTCTCTCTCTCTCTCTCTCTCTCTCTCTCTCTCTCTCTCTCTCTCTCTGTGTCTCTCTTCCCCTGACCAGTTAGATGCTTGGCAGACGTCTGCAATCCAAGGATGTATCATCAACAACGGCAACAACAAAGGTGTGCTTACACTAGTCTACACCGTCTTTGAGACGGTGCTGACCTTAATTCTGCCGCACTACTGCTTAGAGTGTATGTGTGTGTGTGTGTGTGTGTGTGTGTGTGTGTGTGTGTGTGTGTGTGTGTGTGTGTGTGTGTGTGTGTGTGGTAGATGCCTTTGGTACACAATACACTGCACCATTCAGTTGTAAAAAGGCTGAAAGGCCGATAGCGCCGACCACATACATACAAGATAAATCTTATAGCCTTAAGCCTATAGCCGAACATTTGCGGACCACATACCGATTGACACTTAAAGCTACAAGATTGATTATGTTTATAATTAATATATAGTCGTCAACAGCTTCGTTGTTGGTTGTTCGAATTGCCGGTTATGCCATGTTGTTCACGTTTAGCAAAAGTGACGCTCTGCACGTACACGTCAGGAATAAAAATGACGACATGCTGACAGTTACTGCACCGTACACTGCAAGGAAGATTCAGTGCGCAGACAAAGTAAACATCTTCCTGCTGGCACAGTCTCAGAAAAGGAGACGACTATGCAACCCCATTTCTTCGCAGAAATCGCAAAGAAAAAGTCTATTGTTTTTAAAAGAAACATTGAAGTAAATTTGCAGTGAGTCCTATTCCCGTCGCCGCAGATCATCCTCGTTATCAGCATTATAATCATTATCGTCTTCGCCATTATCTGTCTTCGAAGTTAGCGTAAAGCGAAAAGCCAGTGACTGAGAAGTTGTCTTCACTACGCTGTGTGTGTGTGGGTGGGTGGGTGGGTGGGGGGGTGGGGCGTGGGGGGGTGGGGGTGGGGTTGCGCGGGTGGTCGGTTGGGTGTGTGTTGCGGGTGTGGTGCGCTCGTGTTGTGTGTGTGTGTGTGTGTGTGTGTGTGTGTGTGTGTGTGTGTGTGTGTGTGTGTGTGTGTGTGTGTGATGTGTGTGTGCGTGTGTGTGTGCAGTGTCGTGGTGGTGATGTGTGTATGTGCTGCTAGTGCGTGTATGTGTGTATGATGTGTGTAGTGTGTGGTGTGTTGTGTGTGTGTGTGTGTGTGTGTGTGTGTGTGTGTGTGTGTGTGTGTGTGTGTGTGTGTGTGTGTGTGTGTGTGTGTGTGTGTGGTGAGTGTGTGTGTTGTGTTGTGTGGTGGTGCGTGCAGGTGTTGTTGGTCATGTGTGTATGTGCGTGCGTGGTGTAATTGTTATTTACATGTGTGTAGTGTGTGGTACGTGTATGTGTGTGTTCTGCTTGTGCACGTGTGTGTGTGTATGTATGTATGTGTGTATGTTGTTGTGTGTGTGTGTGTGTGTGTGTGTGTGTGTGTGTGTGTGTGTGTGTGTGTGTGTGTGTGTGTGTGTGTGTGTGTGTGTGTGTGTGTGTGTGTGTGTGTGTGTGTGTGTGTGTGTGAGTGAGTGAGTGTGAGAGTGAGTGAGTGTGTGTGTGTAGCACTTGAATGAAGAAAAGCTGCCTTTGTTTTATTTTTGCGACATGTGGCAATGTTCACTGTTCTAGTGATGAGTTTCATACGCCCCACTGGATTTAGCAAGGTATCATTCCGTGTCAAGTGCCGCCTTGGAAGTGGGGTGGGTGGAGGGGGGGTGGGGGCGGGAGGCGGCAGAGTGGGGGGGGGGTATACTGTCAAGTAGAGTCGTCCTTGACTGCATCTGAACTACTGCATGCGTGTAGCACTGGCAGGATTTGGAGATGCAGGAGCAGATATTGCATACTGTTAACAGGACAAGTTAGAAGAAACAGACAGATGGCTGCTTTTTACCGCTCAGGAACAACCTTCCACAACAAACAATCACACACTCATAATGATTATGGCCTCTGTTCTTGACAGCACAAAATAAGAAGAGTTGGAATAGACGGCACAACATCCAATCCATGTTTAATTTGGAGAGCAGCGTATTGCTCATTTTAGCGCAAGAAGAATACAGTGCTGACAACATCCAATCCATGATTAATTCGGAGAGAAGCGTATTGCTCATTTTAATGCAAGAAGAATACAGTGCTGACAGCATCCAATCCATGATTAATTTGGAGAGCGGCGTATTGCTCATTTTAACGCAAGAAGAAGACAGTGCTGACAACATCCAGTCCATGATTAATCTGGAGAGCGGAGTATTGAGCGGAGTATTGCTCATTTTAACGCAAGAAGAAGACAGTGCTGACAACATCCAATCCATGATTTCGAGACACAAGCACATAATTACGTGATATGGGGTATGTTTCTGATAGGACGGTAAGCAACAGTATGTGCAATCGGAGCTACATGCAGCCGTTGTGCGAAGCGACAGTTGCCGCCCGCAAATAAGTAAACACTATGATGATGCTTAACGTCCACAGAAACCGTACAGCTTATTAGGGACAGGGAGAAGGGGGGGGGGGGATGGAGGTGGGGGAAGAAGGAGATTATATACCTATCGCTACACTGTTGCCACCAGAATGACTTCTACATTAAGATGGGCAGCGATGAGAGCCATTTTAATGTTTCAGTAGGAAGTGACGGACAAAGTCACAAGACAGTGTCCACAAACCACAACCTTTTTGAAGAGAAAGGAGAGAAAGGAGAGCCGAAGCGGTATCGAACCGAGGTCCTTCCGCTTACCAGCCTAACGCCTTACCGCTAGGCCAAACCGGCTCACGGCTGCCGCCCGCTCTGTGGGTACTTGTCTTGTAGGGGACAAAACATTCTTCCGCAGTGGTCCATGGAACCGACAACTAGTTCAGCCGCAGTCGCCGAGGTATCATGCAACTTCATGAGACGCGACAGGTACTGGGCACTCCCCACACGTTTCCGTGCTGTTTGTCAGTGTTTTGGTGTTGAAGATTATGCTTGTTCGCCGTTTTAGATATTCAGAGTAATGCAAATCATATTTAAAGTAAAACAAATGAATGGTAGATCAACGCATAAATAAATATGATGTAAATAAGCAGATGAACGGGGGGGGGGGGGAGAGTAAAAGAGAAAGAAGTAAATACTCAAGCACAAACTAAACACAAACAAATTATGTATATTTAAAATATAAAATAAAAATATAAAATAAAAAGTAAATGTATCTCGAGATAGTGAACCGTACTCGAATACATGAATACATGATTTTGTTTAAATTAAATAAAGATTACGAATCAAACATACAAAGAATCAACTATATTCAATCAGTTAAAGACTGAATTATAACAAATATGAAAAACTTAATGAATGAAAGAAATGCCGGAATCACATCGAACGAAAATTCGAAATAAACAGTTTACTGACTGGACGACTGACTGAATGAATGAATGGAAGCGCAAAGGACTGTGAATAATTAAACAAGTGAATAATTAAAAAAATAACGAAAAAAAAAAAAAAAAGAAAGAAAGAAAAAAAGAAGAGAAAAAACGAGGAAGAATGTTACAAGTTCTAAATGCCCAAACGCGAATAAAATAAAAAATAAAAAAAAATAAACAAAGAACAAATCGGCAAGTAAGATACTTAAATATTTATAACTAAAGTAAAATCAGGAATAAATGGATAATTGGAAGAGAAAAAAAATGATTGAATGAATTGATTAGTGAATGAAAAGAACGATCGAATGAATGATGCATTCATTCAATCAATCAGTCAGTTGAATAAATTATATAAAAAAAGTTTTTAAAAAGTAACTAGATTCTCAAAATAAAACAAATCAAAAAAGGAAGAGAAGCAGGAAACAATTTCACTGAGGAAAAAGATATAAATACACGTGTAACGCTGTTAAAAAGAAAAAAGAAGAAAAAAATTTTCTCCCCCAGTCTGGCTGGGAAATAAGACCTTTAAAAGTAAAAATCATACATGTATTTAAACCATTGACCACTTTCTTTTCACATAATTGTGACAGTTGATTCTGATTGGAGAAGATTGTGGAAATGTCATACTCACAGACGCCACCTGAAAACGCAAACAGATTTTGTGAAAAATGCATTTTTTTTCTTTTTCTTCAAGAATCAATATTGTATCAGTCTGTAATTCAGCGATATTTTCGCACAGTTTTTCTTCGTTTTTGGCCCATTGGCTGAGAATTGAGTAGACAGATGAGGTATATATATATATATAAAATAGGAGTGCACACACGACACCCATCCACACTAAACTGGAACACATCAATGACTATGATGGGTGCACTGATTAAATAAAATCTCAAGCTCGTGTACGTTGACATAGTGGTTGACGAAGCGAC
Organism: Alviniconcha marisindica; assembly: GCA_018857735.1. Lineage (NCBI taxonomy): Eukaryota > Metazoa > Mollusca > Gastropoda > Provannidae > Alviniconcha > Alviniconcha marisindica. The sequence continues at coordinate 437,152 of JABMCL010001327.1, read as the reverse complement.
ATCAATTTGTATCAGAGGAACAAAGACGCATCTGTATATGCGTATGTTTAATGTTCCTCCTTGCCAAATTTTTGTACAGTACACGAGTAGAGCTTGATTGTATATATATTTTATTCGCCATAGCCAAGACTTTGCATTCTGCTTGTTGCTGGTCAAAAGCCAGTCTGCCAAAACTTTGGACACGAATTTTTCCTGTGTTTAGATAAACAGTTTATATAGTTTAAGCCTGTGTGCGGTTTGATCTTTTATTTAGCAGTCACTGGCCTCTGTTTGAAATGTTTTAAATCAGTGCGATACTGCAGGATAGTTTGAATGAACAGTTCAGTATAATCCATGAGCTTGACTGGATGTCAGAAACAATGATATATTCCTATAGTATCTATCATTTAGTTATGATATTTTGCTGTCAGTTTAATATTCATTTCTTTACTGGTTTATTAAACTGTTTGAATATTGGGGTTAAAGTTTCTCTGTTATGCTCATTATGCTCGGTTGCGCGGGGGGATGGAAGGGAAGGTGCGGGAGGGGGAAATGAGCGGAGAGATGGTAAGGTCTTGTGTGTGAGTGTGTGTGTGTATGTGTGTGTGTGTGTGTGTGTGTGTGTGTGTGTGTGTGTGTGTGTGTGTGTGTGTGTGTGTTTTGTGTGTGTGTGTGTGTGTGTGTTGTGTGTGTGTTTTGTGTGTGTGTATGTGTGTGTGTGTGTGTGTGTGTGTGTGTGTGTGTGTGTGTGTGTGTGTGTGTGTGTGTGTGTGTGTGTGTGAGGGAGTTGTGTGTGGTGTGATGTAGTGTGTGTGTGTGGAGTGTGTGTGTGTGAGTGTGTGTGTGTGTGTGTGTGTGTGTGTGTGTGTGTGTGTGTGTGTGTGTGTGTGTGTGCGCGCGCGCGCGCGTGTGTGAAAAAAACAATAATAATAAATCCCTCTGTGCTTTATATAATTATGCCAAAAATAGCAAAACAAAATGCTGACACACAAAAACTTACTTAACCCTATGTGATAAAGGGTGATTTTTTTCTTCTTAATATATCTGCGTGAATAGAATATATTCCAGTAGGAAAATATACTCAGCACCGTCTTCTTTTTCCTTCAACATCTCGATGTCGGCGGCTGGAAAATGGTTGGCATGCGTCATTACAAAGGAAAACATAATTTCAATTGTCTGTCAGTGTGGAATAACATCACGCGCTATATAATCTCTTTCGATGCAACGCTACGCAAGACTTACGCGTTTGAAAACAAACACAGGACTTATGAAAACCTCCTAATACATTCTATTCTATTCTATCTTTTTGCTTAATGTCCTCAGATGCTAAAGAGCATATTAGGGACAATCTGTAACGCAAGCTTGTCAAACCTACATGAGCCTCCTGTTCTACTTTAACGCGTTTTGTTGGTGGTGGGTTTTCGTTGTCTTGTTTGTTTGTTGTTGTTTTCTGCTTCAGTGTTGTTGCTCTTCTTCTTATTGTTGTTGTTGTTGTTGTTGTGGTGGTGGTGGTGGTGGTGGTGGTGGTGTTCTAGTTTCTCTGGTTTTATTGCTTTGTTTTGTTTCTCAGTCATTCTCTATTAACTGCTTTTTCCTTACAATTACTGATATCTATAATTATCAAAGTTACTCTGATCCACAACACGAGACACTAGCATTCCAAATTAATGGATCCAACGCACGGCATGCTGCTTTGCACAGACTCAGTCAAAATGGCAACAGTTATTGCTTATCCCTTCTGTGATCAGCATCCAGTTTGACAAGCATCTGGTGTAAAGGCCAACACGTGCACGTTTCTGGGTGAGTGGACGCACTCTACTTTTGGCTGTCCGAGTCGGGCTAGCTGCATCCAAACTGTGGCAGTCATTGTCCACGTGCCAGAGCTGCTTGCATTCAGCGGAACACAATAGAAACAGTCACGTCGGTCTTCTCAGTAGGGTATAGTCCAGATTTAATGACCCAGGCCATGGCACCAGTCAACAATAAGGCAAGTGATGGTCATAAGGCCAGTTTTAATGACCCAGGCCATGGCACCAGTCAACAATAAGGCAGGTCATGGTCATAAGGCCAGTTTTAATGACCCAGGCCATGGCACCAGTCAACAATAAGGCAGGTCATGGTCATAAGGCCAGTTTTAATGACCCAGGCCATGGCACCAGTCAACAATAAGGCAAGTTATGGTCATAAGGCCAGTTTTAATGACCCAGGCCATGGCACCAGTCAACAATAAGGCAGGTCATGGTCATAAGGCCAGTTTTAATGACCCAGGCCATGGCACCAGTCAACAATAATACAAGTCATAGATAGTCATAAGGCCAGTTTTAATGACCCAGGCCATGGCACCAGTCACCGATAATACAAGTCATAGTCATAAGGCCAGCTTTAATGACGCAATTCAACAATAACGCAAGTCACTGTTTAGGCCAAAATGAGCCAAGCCAAGCCAACATAGTGAAGTCATAAATAGTTACGCTATATAGGTCGCATAATTTACCAATTTGTGGTACTGGCCAATATAGTCAAGTCATCTATGGTAATACTGTACTGGCCCAAATTTGCGAAGTCGTGGTACTGGCCAATACAGTCAAGTCATGGGTACCAATAGGCCAGCGATGACCCTATAGTCATAGCTTGAACACAGAGCCAAGGCATAGGGTGTGAACTGTCAAGTCATTACAAATAAAAAAGATTAGATGAAAAGACAGCCAAGTCACCTAGGGTACAGGCCAGCACAAATCCACATAATCTGACCCGGGATACGTCACCACAGAGCAAAGTCATGTAGAAAGTAGGCCTATAAAGTCATTTGAGAAACAGGTCAACATAGTGCCAAGTTATCCGAAAATGAGGCCAACGCAAGTTGTGATCTTTTGGGTATACACCAACACAGAGCCAGTAGGGAATAGGCCAACTCAAAATATTATTTATAGGGTACGACTGAAACCAACACAGAACCGGTCACATGGGAACAGGCCAACACAAAGTCTTTGTTATCTAATGGGTATGAACCAAAATACAAAAGGAAAATGACACTATAGGGAACAGGCCAACACCCAGCTAGCTCATCTACACTGTGGGATAACAGCTGGAGGGCAAACTGATAACATATAATTATTGCATATGTGGAATAGGCCGGCCAGAACATGGCCAAGTAAACTAAGCCAAAGGCCAACAGAAAGCCAACTAGTTACCTGCGGCCGACACAGTCAAGTCATCTAAGACTCGTTAACGTTGGGGAGGATCTACCTGGTGAAGGTCTTAGTCCTGATACAACCTTATGTGGCTGACTGGGCTCGAAGCACCAACTAACTAACCAACTAACTAACTAACTAACTAACCTGGTGGAGGTCTCCAGGGCTGTGTCATCACACCGGGCCAGTAGATGGGTTGTCGTCCCGGCAACTCCGCTAGTTTAGGAAAACGAATCTGTGGAGAGCCGAGGTACATGCTGGACCCCAGACGGGGCAGCAGTGCGTGGGGCCGAGACAAAATGTCGTTAATTCCGTGGGGTGTTGACCCTGCAGCCATGGCCATCTGCATCTGCTTCATCGTCTGCTGGTAGTCCTGCTGCGACAGGAAGGAGGAGGAGGAGGGGAACTTCATCTCCGTCAGGTTGTGCAGCGCGGCCAAGGGTGGGCTGCTGAACACGAAAGCACTACCGCCAGACCCGCTGGACCCCGAGTTCGAACCCCCACCCACGGGGCTGCCCGACCCGTGGCCGCCTCCGGGGGTCTGCTGCCGCCCCGCTGCTGCTGCTTCTGTCGCTGCAGCCGCTGCCGCCGACACCGCCGCCGTGTTCATGCTGACGTTCATGTTCATGTTCATATTCATGTTCATGTTGAGGAGCGAAGACACGGCGTTGTTGGCGGGGTTCTGGTGTTGGTGGTTGTGGTGGTGGTGACCGTACATGGACTGGGACGGGTCGACTCCCAGGTTTGAGCAGTAGTCCAACATCGCTGCTGTCGCTGCCGCCGCTACGGCGTTGTTGTAGTTGTAACTGTTGTGGTAGTTGTCGGGGTAGTTCTCACACTTGGCGCCCGCCTGGTTCTCCCCCCCGTCCCCGCAGGAAGCGGCGTGACGAGGCTGAAAGTACCAGCTGTTGGCCGCCTCCGGAACCCCTCTGTCCGACACACCGTCGTCCTGACCTAGCGCATGGTAGCCTCCTCCTGCTGGTCCCCCAGCCAAGCCGCCGTGGGCCACGCCGACCACCCCGCTGCTGCAGCCTCCCGACACCGACCCTGCTCCGCTTCCGCCGCTGCCCTTGTCGTTGGACCTCCTCAGGGCCTCGCAGATGTCCTCTTGGCTGTCGTGCAAGGTGCTGCTGGCAGTGTCCAGGCTATTGGAGTCCTGCTGGTGCTGCTCCCTCACTACCACGCTGGCACCGTAGTCCTTCCACTCGTTCTTCCACTCGTTCAGCGGCTCAAGGTGGTGCGCTGTCGGAACGTTCGCGAGTGTGTGCGCGTTTTGTGAAGCCGCCAGGACTGTTGTGGGTCTGCGTGGTGGAGAGTGTGTTGACAGCAAAGACGAGGGGAAGGCTGCCAGCGTGTTGTCACTCCGACCGCCGCCACGTCCGCTGCTGTCTCAGCTTCAATACACTGGTCTCTCTCTCTCTTTCTCTTTCTTTCTTGTCTCTACACACAGACACACACACCGAGCTATGCTTGCTTGACGCC
>JABMCL010001327.1:420000-422500 GCA_018857735.1 Alviniconcha marisindica | reverse complement strand
ACATTGACACTGCTTTGTGAATCTCCTGTCGACAGTGTGTTGATCGTGTGCTAACACTCAGTAATAACACACTCCATTGCACACTTGCAGAAAGATTGTGGAAATTCATGCAATGAGTATGGTTGGCAGTTTTGATCAAATTTCGCAGAAAAGAATCTAAAACAAAGTTGACTGCTAACGTTCTGAAATGAATTCAAAACACACCAAAGAAAAAAAACGAAAACACACACACACACACACACACACACACACACACACACACACACACACGCGCGCGCGCACACGCACACACACACACACACACACACACACACACACACACACCCCACACACACACACACACACACACACACGCGCGGCGCGCGCGCGCTTAATTAGACAATACAAAACATGCGTAAATGTTCGGTAAAAACACCTTTCTCCAGCAAGAAACAAACAATACTTATACTAAAAAGCGATGATAGGAACGAAATTTGACGTCCTTAATTTACGGTTGGTGTTTTGATCAAATATCGAAGGCTTTGGACAGCAAGTGGGCCTGAATGGCAGGCTCACTGGACTGTGTGAAGTGCAGCTGTTGTTCTGGTGAAAGTTGTTCTGGGTTTCTGATAACACCTGTATACTGTGCTACTGCCGTTAATAACAGTGGAGTATGTTCTGGTGTAAGTCACTTGAACTGATTACAACATCCACATGTTTTCTTTTTCACAGCATTTACAGCATACCGGCTCGAACCATTAGCAAACAAACATGATTAGGCAACAAAACATGTTTTTATTATGAAAAAAATATCTGAAACAAGAATTTCTAAATCAAGAGTGTGTTTAAAAAAACAAGTATTATTATGACCTACATGTACCTGAAAAAGGAAAATTGTTGTCTTTAATTGTAAGCAGTTTATTACATTGCAGTAATATTGTATTGGAACTAAAGTAAAATTGTGCTTATGTGTAGGAACAGAAACGGAAAATGTGTATGAAATGGCTGAAACCCAAACAGTATGTGCAGCATACTATAGTATCTATAGTATCTATAGGTCTTAAGTAAAACGCTACCATCTGTTTATTTTCAAATACGAACAAAATAGTGTGCTTTTTCTTCTTTTCTTATACATATATGTGTTGAGTTTAGTTTGAATAACAAACACAAGAAAGCTGTTTCTAAACTGACAAATAAGTTCTGGAAATACTTCTCGGCTTGCGCTTGCTGGCCTTGTCAACTAAAGACAAATTAACGACTTTGTGATATGTCTTGGAACTTTTCTGACCGTCTTTAATATCCAGCACTAGAAAACCGGCGTTCAGCTTTCTGATCACAATGGACATCCATCTGTCTCTCTTCATCTTTACACTGCTTTTACTGCACAGACTATTCAGCTCCCTTAGACCATCATCAACCACTAACGCGTATTGGGAACAATGCCGGCATTGAATCTCGCCCTCATTGACCACGACCGCGATTCGCAAACCGGTTTGTCACTTTCACCTTTGCATAGTTAAGTAGGAGGTCCTCCTTCCTGCTCGCCATGACAGTTTCCATTGTGGGGAATTTCTTTCCGGGTGGTAAAACATTCAATATCCCAACGCGCGTGCACCGTCTGAGAAGCGATATTGTTCAGCAGGGCGATATTGGCTGCGCGCTGTTTTTGTGTTCACGTCAGGTAATTATCGTCCAGCCGCTGGGTTTCACAGACCCGTCTCTCCGCCGGGTCATTCTTTACCCACTTGTCCGTGTAGCTGATAAATGTCCACTCGGGTCCGAAAACATCCTGAAACCGGCCCGCTACACTGACCACGGCTACTGTTTTTCCATTACTTAGGCTGAAGCTGTCGTCTGGCTCTTTTGTCGGGATCAGCGCGGTACAATGCCGCCATCTTGTTTGACATGATTGCTACCTGTGCTGAGAGCGAGGCTTGGGGTAGAAAGCACGTGCGACAAAGCGGCTCTGTGGTCATTCAAAGTGCCACCAGTTATAATTTGTCGGTCAAAACCAAGACTGCTTCCTGTCAGTACTGTGTATACGGTTCGCTTTTTACTGGACCATTTTACTTTGGAGCCATAGTCATCTTGCCTGTATCATCGTGCTCTCACCTAATTAGCGGTACCCTCCCTAATTGCAGGTTATCATTTTCTTCCCTTTTGCGTTGTCGTTGAAGACAACACTGGGTTTTGTTTTTATAGAAGAAGAAGAAGAAGAAGAAGAAGATGATGATGATGATGATGATGATGATGATGATGATGAAGATTTATTTATGGCGCAATTCCCATAAATAATGAAGGCTCAACGCGCCTTTTAAACACCTTCTCAAACATTCAATAAATCTAACAACACACACACACGCACACGCACACACACGCAAACGCACACACACGCACACACGACCCACACACACACACACACACACACACACACACACACACACACACACACACACACACACACACACACACACACACACACACACACACCACACTACACAACACACACACACACACACAC
>JABMCL010001327.1:387500-415000 GCA_018857735.1 Alviniconcha marisindica | reverse complement strand
TGACCGACCGTTGTGTCTGTTGTTGTGGCTCTTGTTGATGTGCCTGTTCTTGTTGTGGCTGTTATTGTTGTGTTTGTTGTTGTTGTGGCTCTTGTTGTTATTGTTGTTGTCAGAGCTCAGGTGCTGAGTGAAAGTCGAGGCGGCCGTCCTGGTCTAAACCATCCCTATTAGTTCGTACGGTCTCGGTGGAACTAAAGCAACTTTGAACGAAGTTGTTGTTGTGCCTGTGTGCCTGTTTTTGTGTTGTGTCTCTTGCTGGACATTTTACCAAAAGCGGGCGTTATTATTTCCGGCCTTTGGTCGTTGACTTATTTATGTCTTTTTTGTCTGCTTCTTCTGTTTCTTTTTTTCTTTTTTCTTTTTTCTTTCTTTCTTTCTTGTTCTTGTTCTTGTTCTTGCTCTTCCCTTCTCCCTGATATAACCGCACTGGTTGACTGGGCGTAAAACGCCAACTTAACCTTCTTCTTCTTCTTCTTCTTTTGTGTGTGTGGTGGGGGGGGGGGGGGGGGGGGGGGGGAGGGGGGGGGGGGGGGGGGGGGTGGGGGTTGGGGGGGGGGGGGGGGGGGGAGTGGATGAGGAAGTTAGTATTTTCGAGCATCAAGTGACGGTTGATACGCGGCACCAGACGGAGCTGGCGGGCACGGCAAAGCAAGGCCGAGATGTGTGGCCGCGCTGTCTGCTGATGCCGCAAACCGTAATGCCGTTGTGTGCCCGGTTTGCATAAACACGGCAATAGAAGCTGGCCTCGATGAAGTCCAAGTGATATCAGGGGATTTAGCGTGAGAGTGTAACAAATCAAAGTCAGGAAGAAGCTTGGAGACAGCTAGAGTGCGTCTCAATGCCTTGTAGTCAGTGTGCCAGCCTTTTTTTCTTTTTTCTTTTTTTTCTTTTTTTTTGCTTTGGAAATATGTGTTATGGCGGCGATGACCATGACGAGTTTGACTAAAATTATTATGATGATGACGAGTTTCATGATAAAGTGTGGGCCTGATGACAACGAACTTGATATAAATATCATCATTACTACTACTAGTACAGGAGCAGAAAAAGGGAAGATGTATGATGTAACTGCACTAAATAAAACGAAGAAGAAAAATTAAATGGACAATACTGGTGTTTGGTTGTAATCCTGGCGAGTTCAAAGTGTGGGGGACTGGAAAGATTATAAGGACAATGTTATTTATTATTAATTGCTGTTGCTGATAATAACAGTTAGGAAAGACCAAAGAAAGCGAAAGTCCCTTATCAATGTGCTCTATAAATGATTAGCTGACTGATAGATTGGCTAAGTGAGCGTGTGGCAGTTTAATTAATCGACCGATTCTTTCATCGAATAATTATTTGATTCAGTAATTAACTGACTGAATGATATACAAGGTTCAAAATCTGCTTGCTTTTGCCCACGCTCTTCAGTCTAATATCACTTATGTGAAAAGACTTTAAATAAAAAAGGAAGAAGGACGAAGAAGTGCGCACGCTGAAAATCCCAAACACTGGCAGCCATACCATTGTTTGGACACACGTGAAATACTGCACATGATAGGAATGGGTAGCGCTGCTCTTATGGCTGCAGTAGCCTCACCCCGGTAAGGCGACCCAAATTTTCCACAAGGGATAATAAAGCACTAAAAATGAACTAAAAACTAATGTTTGGTTAAACCTGTTTACTTCAGAGTTGTCTCCAGAGAGGTACTGGCGGGGACCGAGATCCCAGGAGGTGGGGGGAAGAGGGAGACTGTACCTAACGCTACACTGTCACCAGCGGGGACCGAGATCCCAGGAGGTGGGGGAAGTGGGAGACTATACCTAACGCTACACTGTCACCAGCAGAGGTACTGGCGGAGGCTGAGATCCCAGGAGGTGGGGGAAGTGGGAGACTATACGTAACGCTACACCGACGCCACCAGAATGAACGAGAAACGTTTCAATGATTTATTAACTGTGAGGGACACTGCCACAAGACTGTTTCCACAAATCACAGCCAAAGCAAATTGTAACCAAGGCTTCCTTCTGCTTACCGCTAGGCGAAGCTGCTCACTAAAAAACAACAAACAAACAAACAAAAGACCCCAAAACGGGACCTACAACACACACACACACACACACACACACACACACACACACACACACACACACACACACACACACACACACACACACACACACACACACACACGCGCGCGCGCGCGCGCGCACACACACACAAACCACCATCAGCAACAACAAAAAACAACAATAAACAAACAAAAACCAAAAAACCAGAAAGTCTTCTTAAACTTGCTTTACGTCGGTTCCATTTGCGTGGTTACCGACTATGAAAACAAACAAACAAAAACAGTGATCCACCAACTTCCTTTCGATAATCTGACAGCCTTGCATGCTGCAGACAGAGCGCATGTCCAACGGAAGGCTGCAAGGATTGGCAAGGATTGGCGAAAGGGCCAGCAGAGCGTGGTGACACTAATACCGTGTTGGTGTCAGCGAGGCTGTTGGCCACTCTCCGCTGGACAAACACGCCCATTAAACTCGTCTGCCGCCTCGCCGCCGCCGCCACCGGCCACACGTTGCGCCCGGACCTGAAGCCAGCTCCACACAAGCCGATGATGAGCAGATTGTCCCCCAGCGCCGCCGGGCTGTTTGCCCCGCTTCTAGAAGTGAGAAAACACCGCGTTTGCCGCTAAAAGCGAACCGTTTTCCTTTTCACCGCCGTGTTTTTGCAGGGACCACGTCTTGCTTGGCGGGTGGGAGACAGGCAATATTGCTCTATATATGTTAATGAAGGGCTGGTTATCCGGATGTGTGTTGGTCACTGAGGTAGGCCTACCCGTGGCCGGTCGAGCCACGCACGCTCATTTGCCGTGTGGTCGAACTGCCTCACAAAATACAGGCACTGGTTTACCACAGCCTTCCTCAACACAGTTCAGGAGATGTGTGAAAGTCTAGGCGGAAATCCTGGGCTCAACGTCCCTAATAGTCCGTGATGATGATGATGAATGAAAATTTATATGAGGCGCATAACAAAACTTCCATACAAAACCTTGCGTGTTCACAGCGCCAGACACACACACAGTGCATACATACATGTAAGCTCTCGCAAGCTAAAACTGCTAAAAGACATTCATAGCAATAGAGTACAAACAGTCCGTAGTGTCGCTGTGGACATAAAGTAATATTGAAACGAAGCCTTCCTCCAATCGATGCCATAATTGGTTGCGCCGTAGGTCTCCGAATGTTGATAGGGGTAATTGGAGTAATTGGTAATCCAGCCAAATTTTTCAAGCATCCTCTACTCTGAACATAAATTACATTTTTGTTCTTAAGCAAAATTTAACACTCAAACATTAAAAAGCAAACAAACAAAACAAAAGTTAAACAACAAAAAAACAGCAACAACAAACTCGTAAGTTCTTTCTGATGTCATTTTACACATAAGTTCAGCCACTGGGGGTTCCCCATTGACTTCTGTGCCTGCAACTCTGTGTTTTTTATTATCACATTGAAAATTCGTCTAATTATAAAATTGCCGGCGATTTATGAAATTGTAAAAAAAAAAAGAAAAAAAAGAAGAAGAATTTTCAGTCTTTTGGTGTGAGACAACTTAGAATTGGAGCGGAATCGTCATCGATTTTTGACCCATAATCTTTTGATGTAAAGTGTTTTCGGGCAAAGATTTATATTTTTATATCAGTTAATTTCAACATAAGGTGATCGTACAAATTGTGCACCACTTTATTGCTACCACGCTTTATCCGTTCTTGTGTGGCCGCAAAAACACAGGTTTGCCTCCTTACACGATAAATAATAAAATAAAAACTGACGACCCGGCCAACTTCTCAGCCGGTTTGGCCTAGAGGTAAGGCAGGAGGAGCACGGTTCGATTCCGCTTCGGCTCTCCTCTCAATATTGTCTTGTGCTTTTGTCCCTTTCAATTAATGAAGCGATAAAACGACTCTTATCACTGCCCATCTTAATGCAGGAGACAGTCTGGTGGTGACAATGCAGCGTTTAGGCATAGTCTCCCTCTTCCCCCACCTTTCTCTCCACACACAATTTCGCACTGAACAAGTTAAACTAACCAACCGAGCCAACTCACTGAAGATTTGTACATAGAATAAAATACACACGACCAACTACGTTAGCCCACTCTTTCCTAGAAGGGAAAAACCATGCGTGCAGTCACTGCTTGACTCGCTGATGAAGTTTGCGTGTGTGTATAATATTTGCCATTTGTGCATGGATTTGATATTGCTATAATTATGTTGGCCGGCCAGACAGTCAAGCGTAAAAACATTTTGCTTCAAACCGACGAGTCGTCTTGTTTCACGTACGTGTGGCCGATTTATTTGCTGAAAATTAAGTCTACAAGTAGCGTCTTTGAAAATGGAACTTACAAGTTCTCTGCAGAAAAGACATAGATCTTAACTTCTGCGTCCGTGCTTCCTCACGGCTGGAAAAGTTATCCATTATTGAAGAGACCGAGATCAATGTCACTGTTACGGGTGAGGAGTACCAACCTTTATGTACGTTTGTCTCATGTGATGTATTGAACATGGACCAGCCACTTTCGGCACACTCGCGCTCAGGTCGCTAATCCCTGCTTGACATGGGACTACAATAATAATAACAGTGACAGTAATAACAACTGCAATAATGATAATGGGCACTTGGCCCGCCTAATCCATACTGGCCCAAAGTACGTACAAATTCTCTCAAACACATACACAGTATATATGTATAAAAAAAATAAACATTCAAATGTACAATACGGTATACAGTTTTTTTCTCTCTTTCTTTTCTTCTTCTTCTTCTTTCTGTTTTTGTTGTTGTTGTTGCTGTTTATTGCTATTCTTGTTGTTGATCTTTCTTTCTTTCCTTTCCTTTCTTAAATAAACTTTTTGTTTTGTTTTATTTTGTTTATACAGTCATCTTGCAGACACAGTGCAGCAGCGATCGAGAAGAAGATTTGTTTGTTTGTTTGTTTCTACTTGTTTTCCTTCTTACTTTCTTCTTTTTGTTTCCTTCTTTCTTTTCTTCTTCTTTTTCCCCCTTTCTTTCTTTTCTTTCTTGCAATAGAAAATACCAACCGACAGCCGGAACCTGCCAAGTAGACGTGAAACGTCAGAGAAGGTAGACCTGTGGTTCTTTCCAAATGTCTTTCTGATCCTCCTTAATTCTATGGCCCGGAGTCAAACAGCGTCCCGCCAATAGTATAGCCCACTGTTACCCAACAAATCTGTACAACTCAATTTTCTCCACCATTCTGTCTTACGCAAACACAGCTATCAGGCTTTTATCTAAGCCAGAAAGTCTCCATGAATCCTGTTGCGCTTAGCGTTTAACAAAACCGCCTCTGTCAACGAGGCACACTGAGGTGATCAAGGAGTTAGAGCGAGCCGCAACGTGCATATCCATTGGCCCACACTCCGGGCATCGCTTTCCGGCACCCTTCCTCCAAAAGCTGGAGGAAGGATGTCGTAAACCAGTGCTCGGAATTTGCCACAGGCCGTCAGCATACATTTTCCTGTTGGGGGATACCGTTCAGTCTTGTTCCCAAGTCTGTTCTCCGACCATGGAACGGATTTGGGCTTCTATGTGTGTTGAAACTGGATACGGCGGTTAGGGTGTAAGGGGGAGGGGGACGTCATAAGTTACCCAGTCCACAGAAGACTTCGTAATAAACCGAAATTTCTCACTAATTTTGCCACTCTGCACGTGATTCTGTTGATGACTACTGCTGTTGGTGATAATAATGATTATTATTCTTACAAAATTCATAGCCAGTAACTTCCATAGCACCGTACCAGACACGGCGTCTTCATTAACTACAGTAAGTGTCTGCTAGACTGATCTACCCGGTCGAATCTCAGGTGACCCTGTGCTGTTGACGGGACGTTAAAATCCAATAACTACGTACGGTAGCAACACTGAGAGGTGCTGTCAGGACGGACACAGACTGCGCCACACAAAACGAGGTGATCAGGCTTGACTGGCATGGCTATACCCTTGTCTCCCGACAATCCTGCTGATCCCTCTAAACGCTCTGCATACACACGCCTTGAGGGAATAAGCTGCCTCCGGATCACTGTCGTAATTAATAACACTGCATGTTTCTTGTACTCGGTGTCGGCACAATCCACCGAGCGGACACGAGTCTTCCTTGAGCTCGTGGTTCTCTTTCGCTATGAGACAGTCCGCAGCGCCTGGCCTGATATTCAGCAGGATCTCAAGTCGTGGTACCTCTTTAATGGGGAAAGATTTTTGAAGAGCGGCAAGAGGCTATGGAAAGTGTCCTCGAAAAGAAAACGAAGTTGTTTCCCGGTGCTCATAGTATGTAGGCCTACTGAGGAGCCCATCAAAACTCATCTGCAAGAGAGAGAGAGAGAGAGAGAGAGAGAGAGAGAGAGAGAGAGAGAGAGAGAGAGAGAGAGAGAGAGAGAGAGAGAGAGAACAAAACAGCAACAAACAAACAGCGGTGGAACTGAACATGAATAATTATCTTCTTCCCCTGAATTAATAGCCAATTACATTCATTTTGTGTTTGTAGGTGTGTTCATCCTTTAAAGGGGCAATCAGTGACAGTACTGTTTGGTTACCTGCATTCCAGAGTTTACAGTTGACAGATCATCGACCTGCAGCTTGTACAGCAACTGGTTCTAGTGTCTGCAGTTGACAGATCAACGTGTTGTAGGTCTGCAGTTGACAGATTAACGTATTGTAGTGTCTGCAGTTGAGAGATCAACGTTTCTAGTGTCTGTAGTTGACAGGGCAATTTGTTCTAGTGTCTGCAGTTGACAGATCAACGTGTTGTAGTGCCTTTAGTTGACAGATCAACGTGTTATAGTGTCTACTTGACAGATCAACGTGTTGTAGTGTCCGTAGTTGACAAGGCAACTTGTTCTTAGTGTCTGCAGTTGACAGATCAACGTGTTGTAGTGACTTTAGTTTTTCAATACACAAGAAGAAACATCATACATAGGCCATCTCTCTCTCTCTCTCTCTCTCTCTCTCTCTCTCTCTCTCTCTCTCTCTCTCTCTCTCTCTCTCTCATGTCGCCGCTAATGTCGCATTTTTATCTCAGGCAGATTGAGGTTTGATTCAAGTTCCTAGCGACAGACAGGGCGTGCCAAGTTGTCCAACACTGTCAGCTGTAAAGAAAAAAGAAACATGTTTTAAATAGAAACATTGAAGTACCATTTTGTATAATAATGGAGACCTGAATCATATTCAACACAAATGGAAGGAGTGAGCATTCCAACGTTGAAGATTTCTGGGGTTATTCTGTTCAGGCTCCTCACAGACGGTGTTTTTGTATTGACGAAATGTTGAAAATCTTCCTATCAAAAACAGCTTTGAAAAAAGCACTCTCGCTACGTCAGCCAGTGTCAAGTAAGGTGAGATAAGCAAAGCTGGCGAATTTCAACTTGTTGTGTCCCTTGAGCTGCAGTAATTTGCCCCTGGCTGCACCGAGGATAACAAGGCGCGCAAACTGACAAACATGGCGGAGCAAACGCCAAGCTAGTGTCTGTCTCATCAGCCCCCGCGCTGCATAATGAGCTTGTTTGCCGCTCAATAAATCGGCGTCGTTGACAAACTAAGTGTAGATAGGGTAAAAGAGACAAGATAGCGACTTCACCGAAGCTGGCCTAGTCGATCAGTGCAGTCGTGCTGTCTCGTTCAAACGGTTACACCCTGGGACTGGGAGGATGGATCGTAGCTATGGGGGCCTACTAGATTTTCACACACACACACACACACACCAAAAATCGACGATACACAAATAGCTAAATTACAAGTGTGTGTGTGTGTGTGGTGTGTGTGTGTGTGTGTGTGTGTGTGTGTGTGTGTGTGTGTGTGTGTGTCCAACCCACGTAGATAGGACTGACAGAATTCACAAATGGCACGATCAAATTGCCAACGCTGCAACATGAATGTCGGAATGTGTGTGTGTGTGTGTGTGTGTGTGTGTGTGTGTGTGTAATCTTGAGAGAGAGAGAGAGGGGGGGGGGGAGAGAGGAAGTAGTATTCATCTTATTGGTTGTATTTTGAACCTAAGCGCCTAACGCTCGCTCGTTGAGCAGAAACACAGATAAATATTCATTGTTATTATTACAACTGCGTCATGTTAGATAGGTAAGTCAGGTTGTTGGACTGCGTACACCATGTATAGGTTTTCAGTCCGGTTCATTCAGTAGCCTACTAAATCCTATTATTGCCACTGTGAACTCTGTCCGTTGAAACAGGAGGAGCAGTTAGCACTGGTAGAAACCGACGCTCAAAGAGGATAAAGTAACACAGGAGCAGAAGGAGACGAACGAAGTCATATCAATAAAATCCAGCAGAAAACGTCAGACACGTCTCTGTCTGTCTGTCTGTCTGTCTGCCTCTCCTTCCCCTCCCTATCTGGCCTCTCTCTTCCCACTCCCCCCCCCCCTTCTCTCTCTCGCTCTCTCTGTCTCTCCACTCCCCTCTCTCTCTAACTCTACCTATATACTGCATCGTATTGTCACACATCTGGCAGGGATTGACAGAGGTTCGGCGGCTTCGCACAATGGGGCGAACGTCTTCCGGAACGAATCTCTTTACATTTGAAAGTGCAGGGCAAATGTCAGAATAGCAGCTCACTTTCCACCCTACATGTGGTCTGCTCGGTGCGATGGACTCCAGGTCTGAGGCTAAGTGACTGACGATTACCGACAAAACATCGTGTTTTCTATTCGCTCCACATTTACCGCTCCACAGCCCTCAATGGTGCAGCCTACCTACCAGGCATTATCGGGCACGGTATCTGGGTATTGGGTTTGTGCTCTTTCAGCATTTGCTGTTTGCTTCTCATTAATTGTTTAAAGGTCCTGTTGTATCCAAAGTAGGCTTTGCTTGATTGCAATTGTCATGATTTGCAGGGATTGTGTGTGTGTGCGTGCGTGCGTGCGTGCGCGCGCGCGCGCGCGTGTGTATGTGTGTATGTGTGTGTGTGTGTGTGTGTGTGTGTGTGTGTGTGTGTGTGTGTGTTTGTGTGTGTGTGTGTGTGTATGCGTGTGTGTTTCAAAACTGACTAACAAACGTATTGTTCGGCATTCGAAATGCATGTGCGACTGGCCGCGTATGTGTGTTGTGTGTGTGT
Organism: Alviniconcha marisindica; assembly: GCA_018857735.1. Taxonomy (NCBI): domain Eukaryota; kingdom Metazoa; phylum Mollusca; class Gastropoda; family Provannidae; genus Alviniconcha; species Alviniconcha marisindica. Next base: position 405,879 of record JABMCL010001327.1, on the reverse strand, counting down.
GTGTGTGTGTGTTGGGGGTGGGGGGGGGGGGGGGTAGCTGTCTCAAACTGTTTGTTTTTATATCTGTTGTGTAGGCACATGGGTATAGAGTGCAGATACACTCTTCACTCACAGTGTAATGTCTTGTTGTCGACAAGTGTAGCATGTCCTTCACTTTACTACCGTTCGGTGCAGGACGAATACTCATCCCCCACAAATTTCTTATTATATCATGCGATGCTCTGTGTGTGTGTGTGTGTGTGTGTGTGTGTGTGTGTGTGTGTGTGTGTGTGTGTGTGTGTGTGTGTGTGATTGGAGAACTGCATTAATGTTGTTTTTCTAGCAATGTAATTACGAGAATGCATGTCACTGGAGTGACGAGGACTGACTGGGCGGGTGGAATAATGCTGCCTCAGGCTTGCTGGGCAGATTTTTATTTTTATTTTGTAGTCACAAAACCAAATACATCTTCTTGGAGTTCTTTTGCTCTTTTCCTTTTATTTGAAGTCTTAACAAATGGCATTAGAGGAGGCTGCATGTACAAGGTCAGTCCTCGAGGCTCCGGATGCACCACACTGATCCTCATCCTTACACTGCTGGAAAAAGAAACAGTTCTGGAGTTCCGGTCACCAGCGGAAACACTGGCCTGTGAGTTCAAATTGTCTACGGGATCTCCAAATCGGCAACGCTTTCCTTCTGCCTCTCTGTCCGCTTGGCACACGTCTGTTTCTGGTGATCCGGATCGCTACCAGTTGTAGGTGTTGTTGCGGCAATCGGTCGGGCAGCAATGTGTGTTCACTTTTCTCAGCACCGCTGTACGCAACCATTAATTACTTCTTCGACTTGTTGCAGGTTCCTTGAGGTTTCCGTCAAAAACTGACTGATTGATTGATGATCACTTATATAGCGCTATTCTCCGCTCTCTTGAGCATATAGGCATATAGACTGTGAGCATATCGGCAACAGCAATGGCAACAGGGACATTAACAGCACTAACAAGAACAACAGCAACAACAGCAGCACTAACAACAACAATAACAAAAACAACAGCACTAACAACAATAATAGCAAGAACAACAGCAACAACAACAGCACTAACAACAACAACAACAAAAACAACAGCACTAACAGCAACAAGAACAAGAACAACAGCACTAACAACAACAAGAACAACAGCAACAACAACAGCACTAACAACAACAAGAACAAGGACAACAGAAACAACAACAGCACTAACAACAACAAAAGCAAGAACAACAGCAACAACAACAGCACTAACAACAACAATAACAAGAACAACAGCACTAACAACAATAACAAGAACAACAGCAACAACAACAACACTAACAATAACAACAACAACAGCACTGACAGCAACAACACCAATAACAGCAACTAACAACAACAGTAACAATTTCAACAATGACGACGACAAAAACAACTGCTACTGGTACTATTTGTTGGTAACAATGCCCGAACCTCCATGTTAGTACTGTGGTCACCACAGCGGTGTATGTACACAAGCAGAAGAAGATGCTGAGCGATAATAACATCGTTCCAAGGAGCAGGCAAGAAGACAAACAGACAAAACAGACTGCCTTCTCTCATCTGTGGAGATTTATTTTTCAGATGATGATGATGGTGGTGGTGCTGGTGATGGTGTTCATCATCATCTATTTCTTCTTCGTCTTCTTCAGCATCAGTAGCAGCTCGATAAATGTTATCACAAGTCAGTTGAGACTACCAATCAAATGATGATAATCATGATCACAGAAATGGTGTGGCAGAGGGACCTGAATGTAGTCAACAGACATTGGAAATCAATAGACAACGAATTATTTTTTCTCTCTCAGTTTTTGTAACATTGTCACAAGACTAATTTCTATATCTAAAGACTTCGTAAAAAAAAAAAAAAAAAAAAAGCAACAACAAAATCACACCAGAGGAAAAGGATCGACTGGTAAGAAGGACCAAAACAGTTGGCGATGATGATGTCAATCATGATACATAGAAAATATCAATGAATTAATGGTAACATTTTATTAGAACTCTGTCTCATTGTCCCGATAGGTTTTTGCCCAAAGCGTCTTGAATAGTGTGGCTAATACAAATAAACACAGCCCATTGTGCGCGCAACAACTCGGATCAAGTCAAGAACCCAAGATGGCGGCTTGACCTTTTCCGGCGCAGCGCTAGTTCCGGTTTGGGCCGAGTGAGGGCGCTGTGTCTCGTTTTTCATCATACAGTTTCCGCACGCTCTTCTCCGCGACTCCCTCACAGCACCCGTACGAAAATATCAAAAAAAAGAAGTGAAAGTCATAGCAGGTTTACGTGCGATCATGTGCGTCTCAAGCTACTGACGAAAGGTTGAACATGACATTTTCAGCCTGCTGTTCATTGTTCTGATCATGCATGAGCACTGATGTTTTTTAGTTGCAGAAGTCTGAGAGGAAGGTATGTTGGTCTGGGGTCGTTATGCACGCAAATAACGTGTCAGTGGAGCTAGAAGCGTAGAATCTGTGTGATTTTCAGTACGAGTACTGTGAGCTCTCACAGTTTAGACAGATTCGAGGCTGAGGTCGAAAACGTTGCACTAGTTTGGTATCACTTTTGCGTTGGTGTAAACAAAGTTTATTCACGTTCATGTAAATATAGACAAACATAATCAGTACATGAGCATTAAATAAGCTCAGCATATTGTAAATATGTGCGTTGATGTAGCCCATTTCATGACCTTTAATGCGTGGGTGCCTGCCTGAAAGCAACTGTTTATTGTGAATGCACTGACTTTAAAGAGTCTTTGACAGCTCTAACTTCCATGCGGGGGAGGATGGGGGGCAGTTCTGCATCCGCGGTACCAAACGGCGGGATGCTTTCAATACGAAGAGTAGTTTCAGTGGTATGGAACATATGCTGGCTTTTCCCCACTCTTAGCTTGTTCTTATCCGGCTTTTCCCCAATCCCAGCACGTTCCTGTCCGGCTTTTCCCCGCTCCCAGCCCGTTCCTGTCCGGCTTTTCCCCACTCCCAGCCCGTTCCTGTCCGGCTTTTCCCCACTCCCAGTCCGTTCCTGTCCGGCTTTCCCAGCCCGTTCCTGTCCGGCTTTCTCGGCCCGTTCCTGTCCGGTTTTTCCTCTCTCTCAGCCCGTTCCCGTCCGGTTTTCTCAGCCCGTTCCTGTCCGGCTATTCTCCACACCAAGCCCGTTCCTGTCCGGCTTTCCAAGCCCGTTTTTGTCCGGCTTTTCCTCACTCCTGGTCGGGATACAATGTTATACGTAACTGAGCACCGTGATTTGTGCTTACAACATAATTAATACACACTGACACACGTCGCTGACTGAAAAGTCACTGTGTCCAAAGTACCGTCTTCATAGATCAAAACATACTCGCCCCCCTCCCAACAACAGCAACAACAACAAAAGATTAAATACAGACCTCTTTTTAATATGACATGAAACAGTCAAGCGGCAAATGGACGAACGAACGGCAGAAGACAAGCATACGGCGAGAAGAATTCAAAAAAGAAAAGGAAACACTTATCCTGTGGTTGCATGAAGTCCCGTCTGTCGAGGAGTCCAGAGTACTCTGTCTGTCTGTCTGTCTGTCTGTGTCTCTGTCTCTGTCTCTGTCTCTCTCTCTCTCTCTCTCTCTCTCTCAGGGGGCGCTGAAATGGTGGTTGACACGTGAAGTCGCACTCCATGAGCTCTGACTACGAACGCAGATTTCTTCAGGAACGCTCTGGGTTTGGGACGTCATACTTCTTGTGGTAGTTCCTAAGGTACCATGCCTTCGGCAGCGGTGGATTTCAGGGCTGTGTGTGGCTGCTTCTTGCCAGTCTACGTCAATTTCATGGTGAAACGAGCAAAACTGAAGGCAGCGATGAAGATGGCCATTGTCAGCCTCAAGAGCCGGGTAGACGGTGTCATGCTGGGTTTGCTCCTGGTATATTTATTCTGGGGGAGTCTGCTCTTGCAATGTGGCGACGTGGAGCTAAACCCAGGACCCACGCACAAGGACAGCATGAGGCAGACGAGGCTTACCAGTGGGAGCAATGCAGCGATAACAGAGAGAACCGATGGACCTCAGAACACCCCCTCGAAAGCAGCCGCCTCTACAAAGGAACCAACCCTCTCGGATGTGATGACCACGCTTCAGACCATGAACAGCACCATGACCAGTAAGTTGGATGGCGTCAGCGCAGACGTAGGACTAATGAGAGAGCAGTTCGCCGAGCTTCAAGGGGAGGTAAAGGGACTAAGGGAGGAGGTGAGTGCTCTACGACTGGAAAATGATGAACTGAAGCAATCCAACTACGACATGAAGACGCGACTTGACGAGTTAGAACGAAAGACGGACGATTTGGAGGGCAGGTCTAAACGGAACAATCTGATCTTTTATGGACTGCCGAGGAAAAGAGAAAGAGACAGGTGTGGACTGCGAGGACATGCTTAGGGACTTGATTACTGACAAATTGGAACTAGCCGATGAGATTGTGTTCGATCGTGTGCATCGCCTCAGTTCAAAGCCAAACTCCCCTGTGATTGCACGCTGTGCCTTTTTCAAGGACAAGGTCAAAATTTTGAAGGCCAAGCGAAAGTTGCAGGGCAGCAACATTTTCATTGGCGAGGACTTTTGTGCTCGTGTGAGAGACATTAGGCGAAAACTGACTCCACACCTGAAGGCTAAAAGGAATGAGGGTTGTCGGGTTTCGATGGTGTTTGATCACCTACTCGTTGATGGAAAGAGGTTCACGGTGGACGATTATAACAATCTTACGGTGATTAAATAGGGGCTTGGCCGCTCTTGCAATAGAAAGCAACCTCGGCATATTTATGGCTCGATTAGTGCGCGCGATGCTGTGGGAACATATTGTGGGTTGACACCGGGTGGGTACCTGCACCAGGGTGACAGTGTCAGTGGAGATGGGAACTTGGGTGCGTGCATGTCGTTGACTGCCCATCGTGGAGCACATGAATTGCCTGGTATTGTCAGCAGCGCTAACAATGCCAGTGCGAGCTTAGCTCAGTGTAGGGACAATGCAGGTCAAAATGAGAAGCCCGTGCAAGACGCGGATTCCGATCTTAGTCTGCCGGACAAAAGTGGTGATGCGTGTTTATTTTCTGTCCCTAATGTCGAACATGATATGTTAACCAATAAAAAATATGTCAAGCCGTGTTAACTCGTTGTCTTTCCTACATTGGAATGTAAACGGGTTGCTTTCTAAAACACAAGACTCAGAGTTCGTCTCATATGTGTGTTCTTTTGACTTTGTATGTATTGTTGAAACATTTGTTGAAGACTTTCAGTCTGATGTATTTCATGGATATAACGTGTTTTGCAAGCCAGCCGTCAAATTCACAAGACAGGGCAGGCATTCTGGTGGTGTAATATGTTTGGTGAAAAATGTTTTCGTACCTTGTGTACGCAAACTTGACATAGAGTGTGGTAATTGTATTATGCTTATTATCGATAAAAGTGTGTTCGGCCTACCAAAGGATGTATTGTATGTATGCGCTTATGTTCCACCAAAGGGTTCACCCTATTACAATTATTGTGATGTGGATAATGGCATAGGTTTATTGGAGGACTGTTTGTCTGATTGTTTGATTAGTCTTAATGACGTTTTTGTGATACTGTCAGGTGACCTGAATAGTAGGACTTCAAATATTTCACAACACATTACAACTGATACTATTTTTGAGTCACTATGCAAAAGCAGTCCAGTCCAATGAATATTGACAGGTGTTCCGAAGACGGAGTATTGAATAATTATGGAAAGACTCTGTTGAATATGTGTACTGCTTTAAACTTGTGTATTCTCAATGGCATGTGTCATGGCGACCACTTAGGTCGCTACACATATATCTCAGATGCTGGAAGCAGTGTGAATGATTACTTCTTGCTGTCAAATGACTTGTTTGCTGTTGTGTGTGATTCGTGTAAGCTAGTTATCTCCGAGCGTATCGAATCTGATCACATGCCCGTTGAACTGTACTTACGTAACTTGAAAGAAAAGGAGTTTATTGAAGACGATGAAGACGTGTGTATTAACAAATTCGTCTGGAACCCATCCAATGTTCAAGCATTTAAAGATTCATTTAACTTAGATGAAGTACGAACAAGGTTAAAACATGCGATAAATATGATAGACGTTGATATAAATAATGCGTTGCAGATCTTTAATAGCTCTATTAAAGAAATGGCAGAGTGTATGAAAAAACGTATTGTCGTAAATAAGCATAGGAAGTCTCATGACTGGTTTGATTTTGAGTGCAGTATTAACAGACGAAATGTACGGAAACAGCTACGGAAATACCGTCGTACGCTAAACGCAGACGATCGCAATGCCTTTTGCATAGCGAGACGAGAATATAAGAATTTATTGAAGAACAAGAAGAAACAACATAATGACACTTTGCTTAACATGCTGTTAGCCTCTGTGAAGAGTCAACGTGATTTCTGGGAAGCTGTGCATAAAGTTTCGTTTAAGAGGAAATTTGTTAGAAATGATATTGCTGTAGATGACTGGTTTCAGCACTTTAGGACTCTGTTAGAAAAAGAGGTTAACAATGATGACATTACAGACAGTACTATTGATGATGATGATGATGATGATGATGAAAATCACACTTTGAACCGTCCAATATCAGAGGCCAAAGTGTTGCTTGCACTTAGGAAGATCAAACTTAGAAAGGCTCCGGGACCTGACGGAATAATAGGGGAGATTATAAGGTATTCTGGTAACCAGGTTGTCCACTTCTTTGTAAAATTCTTTAATACTTTGTTTGACAAGGGAATATTTCCAGACGGGTGGACGGAGTCTATAGTTATACCGTTGTTTAAAAAAGGAGACATGAATAACCCTAATAACTATAGAGGTATCTCACTATGTGACACAAGCAGTAAACTTTATAGTACAATTATTAATAACAGAATACGGGAATGGGTTGAACAAAATGATATTACTGGGGAGTATCAAGCCGGGTTCAAAAGAGGATATTCTACAATTGACCATATGTTTACTCTTTGGATTCAGAAGCATTTGTGACCGAAAACTCTATGTTGCTTTTATTGATTTCGAAAAGGCGTTTGATTCTATTAATAGAAATTTGTTATGGCCTATTTTGTTAAAGAATGGTATCAAAGGAAAGCTATTTAGATGTATTAAAAGTATGTATAGTAATGTGAAAGCTCGAGTCAGATGTGGAGATAAACTTACAGATTATGTGAATTGTACTGCCGGAGTGAAACAGGAAGATGTGTGTAGCCCGATCCTTTTTTCTCTGTTCATAAATGAGTTAGCATTACAAGTGATTGACAAAGGGAGACACGGTGCATGCTTTATGATCGATGCTTTTGAATTATTTATACTGTTATTGGCTGATGACGTAATTTTGATGTCCGAAACTGTGGTAGGACTACAGACTCAGTTGAATAGTCTACAGCATGCTGCTTCTGAGCTTGAACTGAAAGTTAATATGAATAAGAGTAATATAATTGTTTTTCGAAAAGGTGGTTATTTAGGTGCTAGAGAACGGTGGATATATGATGGGGTTGTTATGCCAGCTGTGAATGTGTACAAATATCTTGGCATTTACTTCACTACAAGACTGTCTTTTGTTTCTGCTTGTAGAGACTTAGCAAGTAGAGCCAAGAATGCATTGGTATGTGTTTTGCAAAAGCTATATTTGCTTAATAACAATTCATTAGAAGTGTTTTTGAAGCTCTTTGATGCCCAAGTGCAACCAATCGCACAGTATGGGTCTGAGTTATGGGGTCTTGATAAAGCGGCGATACATATTGAAAAAATTCATTTGTACGCGCTGAAAAGATTTTTAGGGGTAGATATGAAACACCAAATGACCTTGTGTATGGTGAGACAGACAGGTTTCCAATTACGTTGAACTCCGCCGTCAGATGTATTCGCTATTGGTTGAAGCTTACATGTATGGGTGAAGACAGATTGCCGCATAAAGCATATATAATGTTATACAATTTAGATGCCAGGGTAAGAGAAACTGGGTTTCAAATGTTAGAAGCAATTGTTTCAATATGGCTTTGGATTTGTATGGATGAATCAAGGTGTGGGAAGAGTGAATGAGTTTATACGCGCTTTTCGTGAAAGACTGATTGACTGTAGATGGCAGGATTGGAAGATCATGTTCAAACTAGTGACAGATTTTGTATGTACAGAAGTTTTAATAGCATTTCGCATTGTACCAAAACATATATAACTATGAATATGGACAGACATTTTAAACGTATCATGACAAAATTTAGATTGGTGTATCCGAGCTCTCTGTACATTATTATCGGTATAGAAGTCATGTTGAAAAAGATTTGAAATGTCCATTATGCGGAGAAGCTAAGGAAGATGAGGTTCACTTTGTTCTATGTTGCCCTATGCTAGATGACATTAGAAAGCATTTTATTTCCCCCCAAGTTCTGTAAACATCCTTGCCCTTTGGCTTAGTTTGCTGCTGGCTTCAGCCAACCAGAAATTGTCAGAAAACTATCAATTTTTCTGTATAAGGCTTTCAAGATTAGGGATACTGTTACTACTTAGTACTAATGAACCCGTTGTAGTTAATAGTTGTCACTTTTTACGATGCAAAACTAAACCTTAAAAAAAAATATAAAAAAATGGCTTTGTATCAAACTGTATGTGCACCCCTTCATGAAGGGCCATGGCCTTTATATGAATAAAACATCAATCAATCAATCAATTCTCTCTCTCTCTCTCTCTCTCTCTCGGGGGCGGTGTGCTCTTGCTGCTCTCTCTCTCTCTCTCTCTCTCTCTCTCTCTCTCTCCCTGGGCGGTCTGCTGCTGCTCTCTCTCTCTCTCTCTCTCTCTCTCGGGGGGCGGAGTGCTGGTGCAGGGCAGTGTCCCAGGTGCAGCTAGCAGTTTTGTGGCGTCTCACCTGCTGTCTTGGTTGTCTGCCCATTGACAGCCACCATGACCCACTCAATGTCTTCCCTGTCAACCCTATTTCTTTCTCCAGCCATGGTTTTTTCCCGGTAGTGCAGGTACGTCCTTTGCAGCGTTCCAAATAAATCAGCGGCTCTTCTTGCGCCCCCCCCCCTCTCTCTCTCTCTCTCTCTCTCATTCCCTTCACTGTGAGCCTCTGGGTAGTGTAAGTTAGAATTTTCGCCCATACCGGTGAAGAAAGCAAAAATATTAGTGGTCTTTCCTTCACTGTTATGGGCTGAAAATTTATCTCTGGTTATGATCGCCGCAAAACACGTCTGACCTGCGATCGAAAACAAAACCGGACCATTCCAGGTTCAGTTCTTTTGCCGTACGCTCCCATTTTCATTGACTGCACCTGGCGCAAAGAATTGAACCGGACCCGGAAAGGGCCTTATGTTGCGAGCAGGTTCCTTCTGAAGGGAACAGTTTTCTTCTTTCTTTCTTCGTCTTCTATTCTCTCTCTCTCTCTCTCTCTCTCTCTCTCTCTCTCTCTCTCTCTCTCTCTCTCTCTCTCTCTCTGTATGTGTGTGTGTGTGTGTGTGTGCAAATAGCCTTTAAAGTGTATCGTATCGCCTCAAGTTATAAAGCACACCATTGCCTACTTTTGTTTCACCTGCACATGAAATAATTCGCTCGTTTCGCCAGCACTGGCGATTATAATAAATACGGGGATTCTGACGAGTATGCCGAAGAAATCGTGAAAAAGCAGAATCTTCTTTTCGTCTGTATGTGTGAAAAGAAAACTCCTTGTTTTCATTAGAGGGAGAGGGGAAGAGACAGAGATAGAGAACAAGACAGAGAGAGAGAGAGAGGGGGGGGGGGATAGAGAGAGAGAGAGTATCGAATTCGAAAACCGTTTTTTGTTGTTGTTGTTTTTACAAGGATATGTCGTTTAGACTCAGTCAAAACCTAACAACGGGTCCCAGAGAGAGAGAGAGAGAGTCTGCCTGTGTGCTTATAGTCGTTCACCCAACACCCCCTCGTTAATATCAAGCGGAAAAAAATCACAGAAATAATTTCGTTCGAGACTCTAATTAATCCTCCCCCTCCAGGGGGAAAGACGTGTCATAATTATGAGGTGCGAACGCGACAGAGAGTGCTTTGAGTTTTATTACGGGCGATGCAATGAAACCCGGAGCCACTGATTAACAAGTGGAGACAGAAATGGTTCCACATACCGTTTCTTAGCCTGTTTCAATCACAATGTCTCCAGATAAAAGAGTTTCTTCTGCCTTGTTTGCACTATAACAACGATCTTGTACTTTTTTGGCGAAAGAACGAGAAATGATTAGTCCATCGGATCGACGAAGAATCGACGGTGTTCATATTCAATGACGCAATAACAAAGGTGGCCACATGAATAATTATTGGCAATATTGCATTCGTCTATTGACACCCTTTCTGGAGAAGCTACCACTTGAGACGGTTTTGGTTCACAGTTTTGTTCAAGCAAATGTGTTCCACAATAGAGCCGGCTGTGTGAATCACGGCCCATATTAATACGCAAGGAGGAAAAACGTCTTGTGTAGTTCTTGCCGTGAATCGCAACAATGAGTTGTTTAATCGAGCGCGCTTCAAAGGAAACCCGTCTCATCCGAGTCTTTATCGCAACACACTGAAATCATTCATTTTGTTTTGTTGCTTTTCTTCGATGCGTCTTTACAGGCGCAAATGGCTCGGCCCTTTTGTTTACACATAGCCGTATTCAAATAGATCTGGCCTGTTTTGTTTCCACGTAGCAGTATCCAAATAGATCCGACCCATTTTGCTTCCACATCAGTGTCCAAATATATCCGACCCGTTTCGTTTTTACATAGCAGTATCCAAAATACGTGATAAGTAAATTGCCGCAAGAGATTGTCGAAACGTGTTCAGCTACAAGACCAGGTCCACGTTACCAGAACACGCAGCTGTGATGGTTAACAACAACAACAACAACGACGACGGCGAGGACGATATGCTTTTGTCATTAGTAGTTCCGGTACAATGAAATACAATATAGTACGATGCAACACAATTGAGTCCAAATGCAATGCAATTCAATGCAATGAAAAGTAAATTGAATGGCATTTAAGGCCCATACAATCGTGAAGGTCATTAGGCCTATATCAGGATAATACACAAGTCATCACATCACTCGTGAAAGTCTAAAATAACCTCTGATAACTCGGCTGCAGGTATCTCAAGTTCTGCATCCGCGGAGTGCAGCGGAACAAACTAGTCTCCCCTACCTCTCTAGCATGCATATTCTGTGTCATACACTCAAGAACCATGACTCATCCGACGGTTCCTGCTTCTCACGATTCCTGGAAACTAAACGTGTTTCTGCTAGCGCCACGGAAAGAACGGTTTCGTGAAGGACAGTACTGTACAAGTTATGTAAATATAGAACGGTTTCGTGAAGGACAGTACTGTACAAGTTATGTAAATATATAATTCGGGTATTAGAGACACCGAGAGCGGGATCACCACGAGACACGAAGAGCCACAGAATCTGGGGCAAGTTGGATAGGTGGGCGCTGATAGAGGAGAATGATTGGCCTCACACCTCGCGTATTGTCATGACGTAATTCTTCCGGTGTCAGGCATGCAGGTCAGAAAAGTGCGGCAGGTGTTTATTACTGTATACAGGTGCAGTGTCGGTGGGGAGGAAGCCACTGCGACACGGTCACAGATAATTATATCTCCGTGACGTGGATGAAACACCACGGTGTGGTGTCAGCCTTTCTATTGCCCGACACACAGCACTTCCGGCTCTGGGCGGGAACCCATCGAAGCCACAACGAAACCACTTGACCTGATCCAAAACAAAACCATGTGACGCTGATGATATTTGAACACACTGACCTTCGATCTGTATACCGATATTTATGCTAAGCAATTAGCTACGCTGGTGGGCACCCGTGTGTGCATGTGTGCGTGCGTGCGTGCGTGTGTGTGTGTGTGTGTGTGTGAGCGAGCAAGAATTTTCTGTTTATAGGAGTCATTATTTCGCGAGCACTAACTTCTATTATCAGTTTTTCTCGCCGCTAAGAAAACCCTCCGTCGTGTATAATTTTGCGGCTGGAAGCATTGACGTCACAAAACCTTTACGACACTGGCCATTTTATCGGCACTGAGGGCAGAGAAGAGAGGTCCGAAGGAGAGTGAAGAGCGGTCCAATACCGGCTTGATGAGTTCAGGTTGTCTTCCCGCTCGCTTCCCTACTCTGACCAATAGAGCGTGAAACGTCATCGTTCCGCTCCGCCATTTTGATTTTCTTCCCAACATTCTCTTCTTCTTGGAACGATGAGCGCTTGGTAGTTCAGGATCTGTGGTCGAAGGGATTAGACTTTATTTACCTCGCTTGCAGAAGTGGGTTGATCAAAACAGGAGTGTGTGTGTTGTGTGTGTGTGTGTGTGGCGGGGGATGGGGGGGGGGGGGGGGGGGGGGGGGTGGGGGGGGGGGTGCTGACAGATGTGAAGGTTAAGGACTCGGGTTGACCGAGGTGAAGGTCAAGGAGTGGGGTTGACGGATTTGAAGGTTAAGGACGGGGTTTGAAGGAGGTTAGGGTCAAGGGCGGGAGTTGACGGAGGTGAAGGTCAAGAATAGTTGCATCACATCAATAATCAGTAATAATCTACCATAGTAGCAGTAGTAGTAGTAGTAGGTTGATGGAGGTGAAGGTTAAGGATGGAGGTTAACGGAGGTGAAGGTTAAGGACAGGGGTTTAACGGAGGTGAAGGTTAAGGATGGGGGTTAACGGAGGTGAAGGATGGGGGTTAACGGAAATGAAGGTTAAGGATGGGGGTTAATGGAGGTGAACGTTAAGGACGGGATTGATGGAAGTGAATGTTGAGGACGGGGATTGATTATGGTGAAGATTAAGGACAGGCATGATGGAGGTGAAGGTTAAAGACGGGGTTGGTGGAGGTGAAGGTCAAGGACGGGGATGATGGAGACAGGGATGAGGGTAGAACTGATCAAGGAGTTGTGGGCGAAGACAAACTAAAAGCAATGCGGTTTTCTTCGTTTTCTTCTTTCTCGCTTTTTTTTTTTTTTTTTTTTTTTTTTAGTGCGTAGTCGATGTAGCTTAACGTTTTCAAACAGTAGAGTCGCACACAAAATAATAACTTGCATAAGCTGTCAATAGCCATATGTACCAAACCTCCAACTGCCCGCTTAGCCCATTCTTCGGATGCTGTTGACTACACAACAGGACGTGACAAGTCTAAAGGATGACTTGATGCACGATTGCGTCATATTCCTTCTGCCGAAGCTGGTAGCCTGCATAGAGCATGCATGCAGAGAGCAGACTTCAGGCCAGCCAGCTGATGCATCAAGAGGGCCAACTGCAGGGCAGCCAGCTGATGCATGCAAAGGGCAGACTGCAGGGCAGCCAGCTGATGCATGCAAAGGGCAGACTGCAGGGCAGCCAGCTGATGCATGCAGAGGGCAGACTTCAGGCCAGCCAGCTGATGCATGCAGAGGGCAGACTTCAGGGCAGCCAGCTGATGCACGCAGAGGGCAGACTGCAGGGCAGCCAGCTGATGCACGCAGAGGGCAGACTGCAGGGCAGCCAGCTGATGCACGCAGAGGGCAGACTGCAGGGCAGCCAGCTGATGCACGCAAAGGGCAGACTGCAGGGCAGCCAGCTGATGCACGCAGAGGACAGACTGCAGGGCAGCCAGCTGATGCACGCAAAGGGCTGACTGCAGGGCAGCCAGCTGATGCACGTAAATGGCAGACTGCAGGGCAGCCAGCTGATGCACGTAAATGGCAGACTGCAGGGCAGCCAACTGATGCACGCAAAGGGCAGACTGCAGGGCAGCCAGCTGATGCATGCAGAGGACAGACTGCAGGGCAGCCAGCTGATGCATGCAAAGGGCAGCCAGCTGTCCGAGGCCTTGAATCTGCCGACTGCAGCCAGCGGAGGGCGCCCTTGTTGTGAAGCGGGCCCCAAACTGCTGAGGCAGATGAAGATTTTCTGCATCATTCCAGCGCCCTGCTCTTTCTGCGGGGCCATATTTTGAGACAAGCCTATATTTCAATTTGCCCCCTCGCCAGATGAGTTGAGCTTCGGTGGTTAAGGGAGCCTGCAGCAGCACTGACAGCGCGTGATATGATGTATCTTCTTTCTTAATTTGATGATGTTGGCGCCCCCTGGCGCGTGAAAAGGAGAAGATGAGATCGCGACTTTTGTTTTATGTGCTTGGCTGTCCCGACTGACTCGGGATTGAATTGGGGGTGCTCGGGGTTTGCCTTCAGCTTCGGTTTTTATTATCGTTTCTAATGATTGTTTTAATGAAAATATTTCGATAGACAAAAAATGCTGAGATGTGTATGTACTGTAGTAGTTGGAGAAGTTATAGTGGTGGTGGTGGTGGTGATAGTAGTAGAGTAGTAGCAGCAGAAGCAGCAGCAGCAGCAGCAGCAGGAGCAGCAGCAGTAGTAGTAGTAGTGGTAGTAGTCGTGATGGTGGTAGTACTGGTAGTAGTAGTACAAAATACAGACAACTTTATTGTGTCCTGAGACAAATTTCTCTTTAGACAGTATAGCAAAAAACAATAGTTACATCACATCAATAATCAACAATTCACATCAATAATCATATATAATCTAAAATAGTAATAGTAGTAGTAGAAATTACTATTGTTGATAATGACGGTTTGATTGACATCTGACTGATGGTTTTGTATTCGTAGATATTCTAAAAGGTTGCAGTGTAGGAAGCTTCGACAAAAGAATCAACATAGATGCAGAATGATACACCTCAAAGAGCTTAACACAAGCAAGGCATGCATTGTATCAGTTGTTTTAAATGCATTCATAACGAGAACAACCTATGGAGGTCCCACACAAAACCATAGCCACTTGCCGGCCGGGGGCCTCCTCGCCCATGGCTTGGGTCCTGTCTGAGTTTTTGACACAGCTTCGTCAACCCAGGCATGGGTCCTGTCTGAGTCTTTCTGGCACAACTTCTTCGTTCCAGGTATGGGTCCTGTCCATCCATGCCCCTTTGGTGACAATTCGTCACTCCAAGTGTGAGACCTGTCCGAGTCCTTTCGGTATCACTTTGTTAACCCAGGTATGGGTCCTGTCCATGTCCCTTTGGTGACAATTGGTCACTCCAAGTGTGGGTCCTGTCTGAGTCCTTTTGGTGACAATTCGTCAAGCCAAGCATAGGTCCTATAACGAGTCCGTTTGATGTCACTTAATCACCTCTCTGAGCACTTTTGACGTCACTTCGTCATTCGAGTTGTGGGTCTTGTCTGGTATGAATCCTTCTGACATCATGAAATTGTGGGATCTGCTTAGGATAAGCCCCTTTGACGTAACTCCGTCAATTTAGTAGCAGGTCCGTCTGACGTCACTCGATCGCTTCATCGTCAGTTTTGTAGGTCACGTTCATAAACATGAGTCTGTGTCGTCATATCATTTCCGGCCGACCTAACTGCAAGTGTTTTACCCCCACCACCTTATTTTGCAAAGATTGGCATACCTGCCACTGGAGCAACGCTTAATTATTACCCGTTCTCTGTCGAGTACGGGTTCTTTTTCCTAACTGTTCCTTGGCTGGTACAGCATACAGAATTTGTTGAGTGGAAGTTGCGTCCTCGTTACCAGAAACGTGTAATCAGTTTGATGACTTGGGCTAACGTACGGTTGAGGGTCGAAGAAGATATTTTTTCCTCGGAAAAGCATCGTCTGATAGAGGCTTTCACCCAGCTTCAGCCAACCAGCTCCTGTCTTTTCGGACTAACCGATGCTAACTTAACCTGCACACCAAGGAGACACCACAAGGAACTGAACATCCCAGCGCTGTGTTGAGCTGGAAACGAATTCAGACATCACAGTTCAAACAATAACGCATTACAAGCGGACCCGACTGAATACTTTCTTGCCGAGTTACGATGTAAAATTATAAAACCAAGCTTTAGGAACCAAACTGCCCCCCCCCCCCCCCCCCCCTTTAAGACAGCCACGGACCGGGCCCACTGAGTAACGTACTTCAAAGTTTCTTGGGGAGAACAAACAACACTTTCTAATTCGGTAGCGCAACGGTGCAGCGACCCCTGGCCGTCAGCGAGGTGGTGGCTTTTGATGAAGCGTAACTTCATTGCCGTCAGATCTCCCGCCATCGGCCCCCAATAATGCCTCATATTTCCAACCAGCTTCGATCCGCGTCCATTATGGAGAGGAGTGGAATATCGCACCGCGACCAAACGAGCAGGGAGCAAGAGCCCGCGAATAAATCACATGACATCCCTGACTCGCCGCGACTCCGGTAATTAAGTAATTTGTATAATAGAGAAGCAAATTACAAAATCGATGAGCTGGAATTCAATGACGAGCGCGGAGGCATTAGTCGCGAGACGGCGTTGTGGAGAGTGATCTCCCCTTGCCCGCTTTACGAGCCTGCTTCTTGATTCCCTTTTTATGGAGCGGATAAAAAGCTCCACGCTGCGTCTCTCACAGAGTCTCGTGTATTGTTTACGAGCGCTGCAAATTGAGAAATCCAATTTTGCCAGTTGTAATTCTACTTTAAAGGTGCTATCGTTTATACTTTATTCAAATACGGTTCCGCCCTACATCCGGGCGAGAAGCTCGCCACCGGATACGGAAACATGTCGTCTGCTAAACAGCAACGAGAGTTACCTAACCTAACTTCGCACCACTTTCAGCATCACGCGCATTGTATCCGGGGGGTGTGGGCGGTTCGGGGGTTGGTGTGAGAGCGAGAGAGACGGAGGGGGGAGGGAAGAGAGAGACGAGGGCAGGGCTGGGAGGGGAGGGTGGGGGAGGCAGAAAGAGAAAGTTATTATTGTGTGCTTCCAGAATGCAAAAGAGCGCGAAAAATGGGCTCGTATTTCCATGTAGTCATCTTAGAGGAACGGCAGAGAGGTCATAAGAGTATGGTGATGTAGGAGATTTTCAGTAGGCCGCAGTTTAGCGATTCTTTCCCCTACTTCATTATGGACTCTCCGATGCGACCTTGTTCATCGAAATCGTTCCCGGACGTCATAAGCAAAGTTGGCGAATTTTAAAAGCGCATTTGTGGATGACAGGCTTACGAGAAAAAGAAGAAATATTTTTGATTGATATCCCCCAATTATCTTTCCGGTTCCAATAACTTGGACTCTTTCACAAAGTTCTCTCTCTCTCTCTCCTCTCTCTCTCTTCTCTCTCTCTCTCTCTCTCTCTCTCTCCCTCCCCACGCCCCCCTCTCTCTCTCTAGAGATAGGGGGGTCGCGTATAAACAGTTATTTTTGCACGCTACGATGGCGACCTGGTCAAGCAGACGGTAACTGCAGGTTCTGTAATTCAGAAGAAAAAGTTGTTTTAATAATCCAAGCAGATGCTGGTGGTTAAAACGTCCAGTTTGAGGCTGGATCCTGCAGCTTATACATAGTAGTGTGTGTTTGCGTGCGTGCGTGCGTGCGAGCGTGTTTTTGTTTGGTTGTTGTTGTTGTTGTTGTTGTCCGGGGGGGAGGTACGCACACCTGCGCTGTGTATGCGCGAGCGCATGTGTGTGTGTAAATGTGATGAAATGCGCGCATCTGTAGGCCTTTGTTCGCGCTCGGGCTCTTACGTTATGGGGCGCCATAAATAAGCTATTATTTAATCCGAAGAAAGATTCACAGTAATGGAATAAGGTCAAACATCCATGAGCGATGGTAATAAATAATCTAAGACATGATTGAAATGGCAATCAATTATACATTTTCTGATCGCATTTAAAGGGGAAACGAACCGAAGACGCAAGCTGGCCTGAAAACGTGGAGAGAGTTACACACACACACACAAACACACACACACACACACGCGCGCGCGCGCGCACACACACACATACACACACACACACACACACACACACACACACACACACACACACACACACACACACACAAAACACGTGTCATCTGCACGCTTCATTTTGTTGTTCCATCAGTTTTATACAAAAGAAGTATCTTTTGCTTTGAATTTTAGCTAACCAGAGCGCAGCCACGTTAGTTGACTCTCTGCCAATGGAGAGCAGAAAAAGACCGCCTCGTGACGTGTTTGGTACTGTTGCCAGATATTTCGGCTTGTATATGACGACGTCACTGATACAGACCGAGGGCACAAAATGGCAGCACACATGGTCGTGTTTTCGCGACTTTCAAACGTCGATTGTTAACAAACAGAACGGGAAACTGAGCGAAAAACTGCTGTGCACCTCTTTTTCTTTCTTTTTTTTCTTCAGTTTTTTTCTTCAGTTTGTTTGTTTGTTTGTTGTTGTTGTTTTTTAATTCCAGCCCGTTATGCCTAGGTACCCTGTAAGAATTGAAGTGACAGACACCGTGTTTTTTTCTGTGATTCTACCTCCTCTTTCAAAGCCGTACTCAAGACGCACCTGTTTAATAATTATTTCTAAACTGTTTTTCACAGCCCTGCCCATCCCCTCGTT
>JABMCL010001327.1:305000-382500 GCA_018857735.1 Alviniconcha marisindica | reverse complement strand
AGATGAAGCATACAAAATGTACTCAGACCCACACCTGGCTTTAAAAGACGACTTCTGTCAGTTCACAGCAGCGGGAACATTCATTTCTGTGTCCTCGGTACCCCACTGCAGGAATGGGGAGTGTTGTTGCAGCTTCTGATGTGGGTGAGTTTCGTTGCCAATGGCACACTGCACTGAACGGTGGCCCCCAAGTTCACATCTCGTTTGTCAGCACGGCGTTTTTGTCATTTATGTCAGTTTTTCTCCACTTGAACAAAGGAGAATATATATATATAGGTGTTTCAGATATGCGAAATAGTGTCTATTGTATACTATGTGAAATATATTTTCTTTGTGAAAAAGAAAAGAAAAAAGAAGCAGATTTAAAAAAAAAACACGCAACAACAACAGACAGACAGCACATATAACCAAGTGTCTGATATAATTCTCTTTCTAACCAGAAACAAACAAATAAAAACAGAAAAAACTAAAAACTAAAAAGATAGAATAGAAGATAAGATTAGATAAGATGAGAGAGAGAGAGAGAGAGAGAGAGAGAGAGAGAGAGAGAGAGAGAGAGAGAGAGAGAGAGAGAGAGAAGACTGCGCCAACGAGGTCTGTGTAGAATTTGAAAATTGGCAAATGCATTGATGTTTGTGGGTGCAGGAGCGCTGTCAGCAGCCGTGGTTCCAGCGGTGCAGGCGACCGACTGGCGGCGGGGTGGACGTGCACGCTCTTTCACCGCACGTCAACCTTCACACTCGGCTGCAGACACGCTGTCCAGCTGGGCCGCTCTTCACGCCAGACGTTGGGCAACGTCCTGTGTCCTTCCCGTCCTTCCGGAGCGGCGATGTGTCCATGGTTCACGATCGTCCACGGACCATCGCCAACCGTTCTCCGAGGTAGGAGTATTTCAGGGCGGGAAGCTTGAGGCTTGGGAATCGATTTGTGTGTGTGTGTGTGTGTGTGTGTGTGTGTGTGTGTGTGTGTGTGTGTGTGTGTGTGTGTGTGTGTGTGTGGTGCGTGCGCGCGCGCGTGCGTGCGTGCGTGCGTGCGTGCGTGCGTGCGTGTGTGCGTGGTGTGTGTGTGTGTGTGTGTGTGTGTGTGTGTGTGTGTGAGTGAGTGTGTGTGGTAACTTCGTTTTTCCCCATCTCCATTGAATGACAAAATCGATAGGTCGGATCGCTGAGAAAAAATGTTTTGTACGAAGTGATGGGAAAGGCGGAAAGTGGAGTTACGGCAAGTGAGGTGTGCTTGGGAGTGCTCAGTGGGCAACAGGGGACGTTTTCCGCTGGTATAGTTCTCCTTCGTGGTATTATTGACAGCACTATTTTGAATACCACAAAAGTGAAACCATCCTGTATTCCGTCACCCGTGTCTTTGCCAGAGCGTTGGTGGTTATCGTTGAGGTTTTTGCCCGGACACGAGCCCGTCACCAGATGATAATGTATACACAGAACCGCTCTGAGCTCCTGGAAACGGACGCAGAGGCAGGAATCAGTGGCGCAGAGCAGGAGTACTCGCTGTCGAAAGCCAAAGTTAAGCACGATCGGGCGTGGGCACGAAATGGATGGATGACTTATGTGCTACGCTTTGCGCCCGCCCTGAGATTTCTCCGGGGTCAAATTTTGTGCAGACTTACGAAAGTCTTTCGGAGGAGACTATAAACCGAGGTCCCCGTGTGTATACGCATGCAAAAAGATCACATGAGCACGTTAGAGATCCTATTGTCCATGTCAGAGTTCGGTGGATTATGGAAACAGCAAAATAACCCAGCACGCACTAAAAGTGTCAGTCTTCATAATGTTGAAGCTGGACACTACGGAAAAAGAAGAAGAAACCGGTCCGAAGCCGTAGAGGATACTTAGCAGTGACAGTGGTGCTAAAAAACAACAACAACAAAACGAAAGGCAGGTGTTACTCATCTCACCTCAACGTGTTGACAGGGCTTGACGATGCTGTCACCTTCCACAGTTGTAGTGCACGGCAGCATCCATTATTCATATCTTTATCATCACTGTCATCGTCACCGATGAGGGTGGTGGAGCTAGTCTGGATACTTTTCTTGCGGGAGCAGATTATCATAAGTCGAAAATGGACGACTTCATTGGCCTTGGATTTAGCTAGCGGCCCGTGTGCTCTATCTGGTGTTGAGTCGTGCTCTTGTAGACGTTTAATGTCTACCTGCGTTTTGCAGGTAGTTGAAACGTTATCTGGTTTGCAATCATCATCAAACATCATCGGTATCACCATCATCTACTTAAGGTGTGTTTGTGACTGTGAAACGATAATGAAGAGAATAATGATAAAAATGACAATGATGTGGCTGTTGATAGGAACCATAGTAACAGCAACTGTATTGCTGCATGGTCGCTGACTGCATTAGTTCCATCGCTTAGTCAGCTTCACCCCGTGCTGCCGCAGTTCCACGTAAAAGATCCCGGTCATTGTCAGCATTCTCAAAACACTCCTACTTTAGATCTCGTGAGACTACCTCGGGGGCAGGGCCGTGTTAGACCTGGCCAGATTAGACTCGGTGGTACCTCCCCCTGTCAAGTCACGGTGCATAGGGGGGTGACCAACCAGCCAGACGTGGGCGAGGCGCCGGATGCCGAACGTGAGTGATGTGGCAGGCCAGGGGTCAGCCCCTCCCGCACCCCGCCTCCTGATTGTCTCCAACGGCCGCAAACAGCGCGGAAAATGTCGTCCCTGCTGGCCAGGGACCGGCAGATTGAGACGTGACGGGCGACGGCTGTGTCCCCCCTGCCCCCCGGGGTGGGGGGTGAAGGGGGGGGGGGGGGGGGGGGGGGGGGGGGGGAGGGGAGGAGGAATCTGTCGTTCCCAGCCCCGCTGTGGTGACAGTCGCGGCCAGCCTTGTGAACGATGCCGGGGTCGTACAACGCTCTGGTGGACACTTGCAGGCTGTGTCTGCGAATGAGTACTATAGGGTCCAGAGCCCAGGGCCCAGGCATCTTGCTCGGCCCTGCGGACGCAGATTAAGATTCCTTCTGTTGGGGAACCCAAGAGATCCCAATGTGTGTGGTTTTGTTGTTGTTGTTGTTGTTGTTGTTGTTGTTGTTGTCGTGAAACTACCTCGGGGCAGGGTCGTGGTTGTTGTTGCTTACCTCTTCAAGCCAGAAACTCTCAACAGTTGTTTCTGAGGACACAGTCTCTGTGACTTTGTTCTCTCACAAAGCGTTGAAACAGTAATTCTGCTAAGTACACCGGTTGCTTTGCACGTCCGAGTTGGCTGCTACCTTAACATCTGTTGTTCTGGTGGTAGTCAGCGTGTATGCTAGAGCGAGTAACTCCGCATAGGTTTCCCCCCCCCCCCCCAATACCACCTCCCTTCCCTACCCTCATCCCTAATAAACTGTATCAGGTTTCTGCGGACGTAAGGCACCATTGGTCGAAGCCAGGAATAGGTCGGTACCACAACAGTGAAATCAACGTTAAAGGAGTGTAAGAAGACGCCAACGGGCAAAGCCTGGCCGTCCTTCCGCCTTGATTAGCCGCCAAGTCCACTTTCTGGACCTCGTCGGCGACGATGAAGACTAACCTTGAAGTGTCTGGCCAGGCTTCATTTTCAGAAGAATAAAAAATCTCAGACAAAGTTGACTGCCAGCGTTCTAAAACAAGATCCAAACACAAAGGGTTACAAAGAATGCTGATTTTAATGGTGCAACACCAAAAACGTGCACATTTGCAGGGCAAGTCTGTTATCATTGTTCAAAGCAATGGACTGACAAGCAAACGATGTTAAACGAAAAACTGAACATTCTCTACTTATCCTGTTTCGGTTGCTGGTGCTAGCGTTTCCTGAAGTGTCTAACCACACACACACACACACACACACACACACACACACACACACACACACACACACACACACACACAGAACAGTTTACAAAGTTTTTGATATTGACAGCCTAGGCTGACTGGGTGTAATACACAAAGTTATTTACTTACACTGACAGCCTAAGTTAAGTCGTTTACTACTCTGAGATAGACAGGTATCATTAGTAGCAGCTAGTGAGCTGGTGGCCTTACCCAAAACAACAACAACAACAGAAACACACAAAGAAAACTGCACGGCCTAATACATCCCATTGACGTGCTGTCACGTAACAGCACGGGAACGCTGAATAATAAAGGCCAGAACGATCAGATGTGCTGAAACTTTCATACGTGTCATTCTCGCCTTCAATTTAGCGACAATGAGGAGTGGGAGTGTCTGGAGGAGGAGGGCGGAAGGGAGTGGGGGTGGGGGTGAGGGGGGCGGGGGGGCGGAGAACGACGACGGCTGGAGGGTCGGCTACCGTGTGGGACAGACACGTGAGGGCCCTGGACGATCAAGCGTGTCAAATTAAAAGCCATTAAGAAGCGGCTAAACGTCCGCGCCATTGTTGCTCTTTTGTGCCGAGCGCTGAAAACGTGGAGAGGCGACACGTCCATCAAAACGGTCCCAGGTGGAGAACAGGCCAGAAGCCACTACTTTTGTACTGATTGTTGCCCCTGTCCTCTTCCCCTGCCTTGTCCCCGCTCAGAGCTGTTGTCACGGGCGTGCTTGATGCCTGTCCCCCCCCCCCCCCCCCGCCCACGTCCCCCACCCCCACGTCCCCCCTACCCCCGCCCCCCGTCCCCCCCCCTCTCCCGCCTTGATGTGGTCCACTCTTGACGTGGGAGAGACGACGGCCGTTGGGCTCATCATCATCGTCCTGGACAATCCCACAGGGGCCCTGCCGTCCCCTCTTCCGGCGCTTCACGGCATTTCCCAATGACCCCTCCCTCCCTCCCCTCTCTCTCTCTCTCTCTCTCTCTCTCTCTCTCTCTCTCTCTCTCTCTCTCTCTCGTGTTTTCTTCCATCTTTCTCTCCACGAAGGCACACGGGGCCCCTCGCTATAACCTCCTTGGCTTTGGAATAGAGACGTGGTGCGGCCATGTGGTTATCAGAGGGCCAACTAAGCCGCGATTTTCTTCCATTTTATGGAGACATTCTATCGAGAGCCCGGCTACTCCCGGTCTTTAATGTAATGCATAAATTTGCGCGGGGTTCCATTCTGAAGCAATTTGCCGGGTATTAGCCGCTAAACTCCCGCGCGCGATTCCGACCGATACAGCGAGGCTCGGCCGGCCGAAACCTAATCTGGGCCTAATGCCCATCTCAGGAAATGGGTTGAATTTTGATGCACTTGATATTAAGTTTCTATGGCTCTTCATAGTTTGTCGTGCTTATCGGCGGGACCTTTGGCTGGCGGATGCGGAGCGAGGCGTCAGGAGGCCTGGGCAGAGGCGCCGGGGCGCGGTGGCCGCATCGATGGAAGGCCAGATAGGGCAAGACGTCTTCAACGACCCCCGCCAACGGCGAATCCTGCATGCAAAGGACCTGTTCCGTGGAAACGGCCTCTTGTGTCTGATAGCTTTGGCGTCTGGCTTTTGAACGCCCATCATCCTGACATGAAGTAATTGCTTGTTGGGTTTTAAGGTGACCCGGGAACCCGAGGGGGAAAAACAACTTTGGCGTGATGGCAGCCAGTGTCATGACGGAAGGCGTGACAGATGGAACTGTTGATGATGTATAGCTTGCACTGACTCACTCTCAAAGAGGCAGCTCTTGTGTGTGTGTGTGTGTGTGTGTGTGTGTGTGTGTGTGTGTGTGTGTGTGTGTGTGTGTGTGTGTTATTCTCCTATTTACGTTGTAACGACACAGACCTTAGATAACGCGGCCAATTCATGCAGGCTTACTGCCTACACAGTGTCGGCACCCTCTTTGAGCTTCGGGGCAAACACGTCCGTTGCTTTGGGGGGGATGGACGACACATCAATGAATAAATGAATAGACAGATAAATAAATAAGTAAATGAATACAATCTGCGATTACGATATGTGTGGATATTAGCAACTGATCATCATGACATTGTCATTGTCCTTTCATGATTGTTAAATAATGCTCAAACTATTTAGCTTCGGTAAATTGAAATTTGTTTAAAGGTATGCGAAACCCACTTTTTTGGTACAGCATACGAGGAGCTCCCATGTTCTGCGGACACCCCATTTACTGCAGCCGGTTCATTAGTGTCCTGCCATATAGGAGGCATTCTTTTTATCTGATAATCAAATGTCATTGTGTGGCTCAGCTAAGTAGGGAATCATAAGAATGAGCCTAACACCTGTTCCATGATTACCGCCCCGTAGCCCACTCCGTAATGAGATTTTGAAAACAAGCAGTCATGGCGCTTTAACCCGCTACAAAGCATGTAATATCACACACACACACACACACACACACACACACACACACACACACACACACACACACACACACACACACACACACACACACCCACACACACACCACACACACACACACACACACACACCACACACACACACACCTTCCTCTCAGCGGGCACACCAACGCGCGCAACAACACACACAACACACACACACACACACACACACACACACACACACACACCACACACACACAGACACACACACCACACACACACACACACACACACACCACACACACACACACACACACACCACACACACACACACACACCACACACAACATTAAGCATGACTTTCTTCCATTCCTTCTTTTTCTCCCCCCCCCCTCTCTTCCCCCCCCCCCCCCCCCCACCACTCCGCCCCATAATAGCTCCGATTCGCCCCAGGCCCAGCGGAAGCAAAGAGTGGTTGATGACGGCCTTCCCCGGGGCCGATACAAGACTAATCTAGCAGGTAGCAGTTGACACGAAGGTGTCCGCCTTGACACCGGTCTGCGAGTTTTTCATTGCGGGCAGGCGGCCAGTCGAAGACAAGTGTTTACCGCTCCGCCATCGCCCCGTCGTCAATCGCAGCCGCCGTGACAGCACTAAACAGCGGCCTGTTAATTAGCGGGCCCAGATGCGCGGGACCTTGATTGGAAATCAATGATAGTGCGGCCCAACTCACGGCCAACCCTATTCGTCTTCCTGCCTCACGCTCGCTTCTATCCCTTAGTGTTGGGGAGGTGGTGGGGGGGGGGGGGGGGAGACCCGGGGAAAAGGGGGAAGAAGAAGATCCAGGGAAAAGGGGGAAAGGTGGGGGTGGGGGTGGAGGTAGAATAGAAGAATTTGGATTCAGTCCACTCTGCCGATTCTACGCAATCGATTTCTCGGCCCCACCCTCTCCGAGGCCATCTCCGTTTCCACAACTAAGAGAGAGACAGAGACAGAGACAGAGACAGAAGACAGACAAACAGACAGACAGACAGACAGAGGCAGAGACAGACAGACAGACAGACGGGGAAAGATCGGGGCAAGAGGAAATGTGTGGAAGAGAGAAGCAGAGAGGAAGGGGAGAGACTGAGAAAAAGGAGGATAGAGCCGAGGGACAGAGACGGAGTGGAGGGGGGAGGGGGGTGGGGGGACTAACAAAAAAGGAAAGAGATGGTCGTGGTGGGGGTGGGGGTGAATAACTGAGAAGGGGGGGGGGGGGTTCGAAAGAGGATGTCAAAACGGCTACAGGTATAATTTAGTTGTGCATTCAACGAAATCCAGTAATTTCAACTCGGTTGGCGTTATTCATCTCTTTTTAGCCGGAGAGAACAGCAGCAACAACAAAACTCCTCCCCCTCCCCCCCCCCCCCCCCCCCCCCACCCCAACCCCAAAAAGCAACAACAATTTTTAAATCTCGTGTTTGCACTTTCTGAAACCATCGCCTCCAGTAGCCTATCCCCGTGAACAGAACCCACCCATGCAAACGTGTCCAATCCGACCACGCTGCTTTTTGAAGAGATTGAATATGACCTGAAATTCACCACACGCTGAAAGAATGTGTACGGCGGGGATCCTGAGACACAGGTGCAGCGGAACTGAGTGCTGAGCGTGTCCCGCGAGCAGGGATAATTAATGAGGTGTGAAAAATATACTCAAGCTCAGAAGTTATGCAATTTTTATTTTTTTAATTTTTTTAACAATCACAGATTTCCAGACCTCAGTAAACTACTTCCACTAAACCTCTACAGAGGGAAGGCTTCTTCACTGGTCTACCTCAATTCAACGTTCAGTTTGACACGTACTGTACACTGCATGAAACAATCACCAGTTTATCCAGTATTACGTAAGAGTGAAACAGTTTACGTTTAGGAGCCATTAAACTGATGCCACCATATGGCAAAACCTTGATAAGTCAATGGTATCAGTTTCAAGTATCACTGAGCTTGCAGTCAGCAGGCGTTTTGCCAAGTATGCAGACACAAATTCACAAATCATGATGGAGTTCCTCACATCGTTACCCGACTTTATTTGATCAAAATATGAAACGTATTAAGCCTGCACTCCTTATTTCTTACAGTAGCATAACTTTTTGGCTTGAGTATATTCTGTGTGCAGGAAAATAGGTCCTATCGTTCCTTACCTTTTTCGCTCGCTGACAATACTGCTCATGAAGAGTTAAGTTCCAAGGGGGGAAGAAAGAGTTCCTGTCTTTTTGTTGAATCTTTTCATTGATGAATAGCGCTGGCGCTGTAGGTTTATGGGCAACAGGCTGAATGAAGGGCGGGGGGGGGGGGGTGGGGGGGGGGGGGGGGGGGCGGCTAAAAGCCAGCGTTCTTTAGAACCACGCACCATCTCACATCCCCGACAATTTCTTTTTTCAATTGGTTATGACGATTTGGGCTGGCAGAAAGAATCCTGTTTTAAAATCGGTTAAAGCAACTCTGTATGTGTTTTACACTGGTTGTGTAGTCAGTAAAGACTTAATTACAGCTAAGATCGCATACGTGTGAAAAGAAACAGCCTACTACCACCACCACCCCTCCCCCAACCCCACCACTACTTAATGCTACTGCAGTTCGGTTATACACACACACACACACACACACACACACACACACACACACACACACACACACACACCACACACACACACACACTCACACACAAAAACCACCTTTCTCGTTCCATCGTTATCGACACATCGCAAGAATTTTATCATTAAAATGAAAAAAGAGCTCCAGAGGAGACTATATTTTACTGATACATATAATATATATATATAAGTGCGCGCGCGTATGTGTGTGTGTGTGTGTGTGTGTGTGTGTGTGTGTTGTGTGTGTGTGTGTGTGTGTGTGTGTGTGTGTGTGTGTGTGTGTGTAATAAACACAAAAGACAATGCTTGCATGCAAATTATAATGATGACTAAATCACATTATAAGTCGTTGAAAAAGTTATGATCTAAACTGAGAGAACAATTATTATTGGCCTTGCTGCTGAATGTTGTGTTTGTTTGTTTGTTTGTTGAAGAGCGGTCCCTTCACCTTGCGGCTGCAGCTGCTCAACGCTCGTCATGGCGTTGCGGATGAAGTTGTCACTGCTCCATCCAAACTGGCTAATGGTTAATGTTGCTCTTAGAACCGCTCACTCTATACAGCTCTTAACACGTAATCTAACGCCGCTCCCTGCGTGTCCCATTTGTCACAGACGCCATTTTCGACGTTGCCCATACTCAATTTTACACCTCATTGCATTTCTTATCCCTCTCTTTGCAGTGAGGTGAGCAAAGCGTGTGCGACTGGACCCCCTGAGGACGACGTTTCCCCTCGAGCCGAGCGTCTCACAAGCGAAGCCGACGTGAAGGTGAAGACGAGTACGGGGGCGGGGTGGGGGGGGGGGGGGGGGGGGGAGGTTAGCTCGGAGCGGGTAGGGTTGCTGCTGCGCCACCCGTGGCTGACGATGGCGGGTTTCAGTTGCAGCCGGACAGAGGGGTGGAGGCACGGTGAGGAGAAAGAGCCCCAGGGGAGGCGGCAAACGACCCCGGGGCTAAACGCCTCACGCTTGTCCGACTCTCTATGGGCACGCCACCCAGGAGCCCGCGGCATTGCCGGCATTAACCACCCCGCGGCCCCCGACATGATAGATGACACCCAGCCCCGTCACTGAATGACTCCAGGCTCGGGGGCCCCCACCTTTTGACTCGCCCCCGCGTCCACCTGACTGGGAGGAGGCCGCGGAAACGTTTAGCTTTCCTCCCTTTCGCTCCTTTCACACCTTTGCCCGCGCGCTGCGGAGGGGTGGCTGGGGGAAGGGCAGTAGAAGGAAGGGGTGGCTCGAGGAAGGGGTGGCTGAACAGGGAAGGGGTGGGTGGCTGAACAGGGAAAGGGTGGCTGGGAGAAGGCCGCCTCCGCTCGCCTTTCTCAGGCCTTCAGCTGAAGGAAAAGGGCCTGTGGAGAAATTAGGGGGCTTAAGGGAAGAAAGTGTATGGTGAGTTTATAGGTGCGCGTCGTTAAAAGGGTGTAATCACTTAATAGGTAACGAATCGTAAACGCCGAGGGTGCGTGCTGAATTGACGAGCACAGCAGAGTCTGACATAAAGCCAGCACCTGCGCGAAGAAAAGAAGTGCGGTTGTCGACAATGAGGCCTCTCCGTTGGGAGTTCCTCTTTGATCCCGCTCTCTTCTGCTCGCGCAGCTACAATGACGTACATCTCCAGCGCCGTTTCTCAGTCCTGCAGGCTGGCCATAATGGCAGTGCGGCAAGCCAGTTTGTGCGACGAGAGAAAATATAATGTTACCCCCCCCCCTCCTCCTCCGCACCCCCCACCCCCCCCCCGACCCTTCCACCCCCATGCCCCCCCCCCCCCCAAGAAGAAATAAAAAGGGGGATAAAGGGCAGAAAGAAAGTAATAAAAATGAATGTGTATACATGGCAACAGGCTTGTCACGATCTCAATGACTGATGTAGTGCAGAATTGTCGCCCCCTTCCCCCCTCCTCTTCCCTCTCCTTAGAAATGTTTCGTTAGTGGCTGTTAGTTTATGTCCATAGATGTGTGCATGCATTTACATAATTATAGAGAGAGGCAGAGAGCTATAATCATAAGCAAGACGGCCTTTCCGTGTATGGTCAGCAAACGCTTGGGTTCTGCCATATCAAAGAATGGTCGTCTCAAACCGATTAGTATTTAAAATGTACACATGTACACATGCTGGTCTGTATATTCTCTAATTTTCGATGTTAACGGAAACCGGGGGGGGGGGGGGGGGGGGGGGGGGGGGGGGGGGGGGTTTGAATGAAACCAGAAAGCAGAAATGAGAAAGGCACAATTCCTGGCAACAGAAGTATTTATTTAAGTATGCAAGGCTATATTCTGGCCTACTCTAGACTTTTTAAGAGAAAACCTTCAATAGCACTGGATTCGCAGTTGAGTGGACCTGAATTTTCTGCTTCGGCGGTACTCATCGGCCAGAAGACTCTAGTGAGTAGTTGTAACATCAGTTTGTGTGTTAATGCTTTATTGTTTTTACCAAATATCTACCTTGGATGCTTGACGGTCTTGCTTAGAACCATCTCAAATGTCAGAAGCTCAGGTGTGTCCGTGTCGTCTTGTATTGCAGTCACGTCGGCTGACATAACAAACAACTGTGGGACGTCACACAAGTAAACCTAGCGTGGCCAACGTGGCGGTCATGACTGAGGGGCGATGCGTATTCGCACTACTCGTGTTGGGTGAATCAGTAAACTCTGTCTGTCTGTCTGTCTGTCTGTCTCTCTTTCTTTTCCTCCCCCCCCCTTCTCCCCCCCCCCCCCCCAACCCGACATTATCATCTTTTTCATCATGATTCCGAGGTCAATGTTGTTACTATTGTTTTATGTGTGGCCTTTTGGCATGTAGATTAGCAGGGACAGATTGTAAGAATAGCCAACTGCCTAAAATCTTAATCCTTTTGAAATAAAGTTCTGAATTCTGAGTTCTCTCTCTCTCTCTCTCTCTCTCTCTCTCTCTGTCTGTCTGTACGTATGTGTATTTGTGCATGCTATGTGTGTGTAACAGAGAGATGAACAGAGAGAGAGAGAGAGAGATCCAAATGGTTTATTTGATTTAAGAATTGATTATATCAACATACACAACACGGCCGGTACACAAAAATAATGTACACATAAGCAGGGAAATGCATTCCCAGTCACACAAAAGCAACTCGTCTGTAGAAAATAAAACGACACACTCGTCCGTAGAAAAATAAGACGACACAAACATTCCTTGACAAAAGAGGTGGTAAACTGTGGGAAGAAGGACCATTCGCACAGCACAGATCACAAGACTGCCTCCGTTGTGAGCCGCGGAAGGGGGAGGGCGACGGGGGGGGGGGGAGGAAAGGGGTGGTGAAGACGAAAGATCACATACACACACACAAAGGACATGTAAATATTTAGGGATCTAAGTGGCCACCAGCCCTCTGAAGTGAAGCCCGCAGTAATTAATTATCAAAGCACAATGCAATATCTCCTACGCAATGTCAAGAAAAAAAGAAAGAAAAAAAATTGACATACGTATAATTAGATACCTAAGAACAACAGTTCAGTTAGTGTCTGTAACATTACAGTTTGCGTGGGAATTAAATGCCACAAATATGTGCTCTGTGTTCATAGTTCGGCATACATTAGACAAGACCATCATTTATACCACAGTGACAAAAACGTGATCGGCAAAGTCTGCACACTGAACTGGGCGTGCGTGCAACTGAATAGGCACCCACCCATATGGTGTCTGCAAATAATAAAACACAAGTAGAAATATATAACACACAAAAGTTAAATATCAAATTCTAGTATTGCTGTGGCTGCATTCTAAGTTTCAAGCTGTGATAAATGTACCGCGCAACACTCGTCATGTGCTCGGTGTCGGTCAGAATGGTTAACTGTTGTTTTCTTCAGTCCTGAAGGAACATTTGTGGCAACAATTTTGACCTCAAAGCTTCTGAGGCTTTGCATACAAACAAGAAGCGGATTTCGTCAGCCACACAACACAAGAAAAATCGTCAGATGGGTCAACTGAACAGCGGCATTTGTGTGTTTTAATCTTGGCAGACAGACAGAAGTTGAAAATGTTATTTTACAAGTATTGCAGTTTAGGTTCAATCTAAACATGTCTAACAACTAGTCCTAGCTAAGCTAAGAGAGAGGGGGAGAGAGATGTCTTCAAAATTCCATATAACATAAGCAAGACCCTCTTTAAATAAAAAATCTTTCGTTTGACGTCTTTATTCTACCAACTGACTGGACAAAACACAGTTCAGAGAGAATAGTTCCGTAGAAACAAAATCCAAAGCTAAGGCAGTTTTCGTGTATCATAGCCTACTTGCACGGGATAAACACTTTAAATTCGGCATGCTATTTTTGTCCGGCTGACTCATTTATGTATGTTTGATGTGTCCCCTGATAATGTCTCATTGTAACGCCTTTCTCACGCTGCGATCATTGTGGGACTTGAATGAAAATACTTGAAAGGCGACGAAGTATCGAATTTTAAAATTTGTTCGTGTCATTGCCTTGCATTGGGAGCTTCAGCTAGAATTACGACCCTGGCCGCCAATTGATAGCGACACGAAGTTATGTGAAATGTATGAATTTATGGCGGAAGGCAATACAAGTAATGGACAGCGGCGGGCGTCCCTCCCGCTCTGCTCTCCTCCCGACTCCGAGCCGGCCCTGCATTATGGTGGCTGCCTTTTCTGGCATTGCAAAAGACAGAAGTGCTTCACAGAGCTTCCAAGACCAAATGAAAGCTAACCTTTGGGGAATGCCTTTGCATACGGGATATCATGCGACAGTGAGGACACCGTTGATGAAGTGGGATTAAAGGGGTGGAGTTTTGTCAACATTTAACGACGCTGCTTTTTGATTACCATTAGAAAGGTTCAGATTTTTTGCCCTAACAACACAGAAGAATAAAGTCGGCATAAAACGAGGCCGAGCTCACAGTCCGACAAGGCCCACCCAACCGACTTTAGAACGATGAAAACGACTGCGAAGCGAGATTTATTGCCGGGATAAAGTTGTAAAAAGTGAATGTTGCTTCTATTTAGGTTTTCAAATCAGATCCGCCATAAAACCCGTGGCACAGTCGTCATTGTAAGCGAAGCCCACAGCTGGAAAGGCAGTAAAACCCGCCAGACAATGGCCAGCTAACACCTCTGACCACCACAACACTCTCGCCGCTTCACATTTGGGGGAGACCACTCTAAGGAAGCCGTTTCTTGCATGCAAAGCCGAAATCGTTCCGCGAGCTATGGTGCTGTATACGCCGTCATTGTGAACTGCTTGAGTGCTCCCCCCACGGTCAAAGCTCACCCAGTCTCTCCTTTCAAACAGCGTCTCGCTGGGTCAGTCTCAACACTGATGACGATCTATGGGAGATCTACAGGTTCTGTGAAAGGCCGGTGTACTGGGCGATCGAACATTCTGCATGGACTAAACTAATCATAGGTCTCGCTGATCTTTTTTCGATCTGTTCAGATGAAGTCACATGGAAGTAATTACTCCAGAAGGACAGAAGTTCTGTTGTATCAGTCTTGTACTGTTTCACATTCCACGTGATTTGTTTGCGTGTGAAAGCGGGCCAGTTTCCACCGCTGGGTTCTGATGACTCTTAATGACCATGCACACAGGTCACTGTAGTTCAAACCACGCAATGGACTACCGTAGCCTAGCGCTCACTCCAAGACTCGCTTTCCGGCGCTTTCCTCCAAGCAAGAATGTCGCACTGAAACCCATACAAGGAGCTTCAGCCTAGAGGCCCCCAGAGGCACACTCCAAACCTCGCTGCAAATTCCAAGCACTGGTTTACGACATCCTTCCTCCAACCACTGCCATAACTGATTACGCCATAGGTCTCGAAGAACTGTAAGCTAACGGACGGTTTTTCGCTGGTGCTCAGATGGCAGTAAGTTTGTTGAATACAGCGCAAACTATACCAAGCGTTTCTTTTATACAGCTGCCTCTGTTGCTTACGCCAGCACAAATAAAACCAAAATCGTTTTTATGAAGTTGAAGTGTTGCTTTACTTCCACAGAGACCGCAGGTTTATTAGGGACGGGGGCCCAGGACGTCCACTTCGACTTTCACACAGCTCCTGAGCTCTGAAATCGTTTGAATGTAAACATGCTGCTTAACGTCCACAGAAACCATAAGGCTTATTAGGGACGGGTAAATCGTTTGAATCAAGACAGAACTGTTTTTGTACCCGGGGTGGACGGGACTCATGTTTACGCACGTGTATGGCGGCTTACTAGCGTCAAAAGACAAAACTACTCAGTACGTGCAGATAATTACAGTTAGGTGCACATAATTACTAATTATCTGCACATAACTACTAATTTTGTCTCCTAATAATTGTAATGATGTACTTTTGACCCAAGTAAGCCGTTGGCAGCAGCACGAAAGGCTCATAATTATAGTTATGTGAATATAATTAACAATTTTGTGCTTTTCACTCATTTAAGCCGTTGGAATCAAGTGTCAAAAGACATTTATTCACATGTAGAGATAATTAGTAAATATGTTCGGATAATTAGTAATTATGTTGAAATAACCCTTTCGTACTTCGCCCAACGGCTCACTAGCGTCAAAAGCACAAAATGACTAATTATCACTGACAACGCATGCGCGAAGGACAGCCAGTCTGATTTCGTGCGAATGATTTTCTGCGCCTCGATTAGCTGCATTAACAGAGCCTTCCAGGAACCAGAGATTTTCTCTGATTTTACTAACTGAAACTCGTCCCTAAAGTTTCCCCCCGGGGTCATCCTGGATTTTCCTGTGGTCTGAATTCAATAGCAAATTCCCTGCGTCAAAAATTGCTCGATGCCGCCGGCGACCGCCATTGCTACAAAGAAAAAGAGAAGTGCTGACAAGCCCGCACATGCGCACTTACGCCGTTTCAACACAATAGTAATATGTATTTCTGACGGCGCAAGTAAGCCGTTTGAAGCAGCACGAAAGGCGCACAATTATTACTATGTGCACATTGTTACTAATTACGTTAAGGTAGTTACTAATTATGTGCTTTTGACGCAAGTAAGCCGTTAACTATGAGTCAGAAGACAAAATTTGTAATTATGTGCGGATAATTCGTAATTTTGTCTTTTGACGCTAGTAAGCGGCCATACGCGTGCTTGAATGCTATGTTGCGTCCACAGTCCTGTTGGTTCAGTTCAGTTCATTTTGCTTGATGTCCTCAGATGCTAAAGAACATATTAGGGACAATCTGTAGACTGACCCAGCGTCGGTGGAGATAAAGATAAAGAAGGGGCCTTCGGCGTAACCAGTTCTGGCAAAGTTCGGAGGAAGGTGCCGGAAAGTGATGCTCACTGTCCTGGACCCTTCCTCCAAACTCTGCCATAACTGGTACGTTACGCCACTGAAATCGTCGCGCATCATCTCTCCACCGACGATGCCAGCGCCCTCCGAAAGGTTTGGCTACTAATAATTTGACTGAAAGAACATAGTGTCGAATCACGAACGTAAACACGAGGACCCTCCGCCCCGAGTACAAAATTTGTTCCGTCTCGATTCAAACGATAATTGTGTGTGTGTGTGTGTGTGTGTGTGTGTGTGTGTGTGTGTGTGTGTGTGTGTGTGTGTGTGTGTGTGTGTGTGTGTGTGTGTGTGTGTGTGTGTGTGTGTGTGTGTGCTGGTGTAAGCAATGTGGGCGTTTATAATACAAACGCCTAAAACATAACAAAACAGCTTAACCAAAAGCAGATAAGTCTCCTACATCTCATTTATCACCGTTTAACTGTTATTTAAGTGTTATTTTATAGCTTGAAAAAGGGGCTTACCCCGAAAATTCGCACTTTTTGTTTTATCATAATAACCAGCATTCTTTAAAAAAAAAATGTATGTGCTTGGATCTCAATTATGGCAGTACTTGGAAGAAGGATGTTGTAAAACCAGTGCTTACAGTTTGCCCCAGAGGTCCACTGTCGGCACTCAGATCACCGTCAGTTGTGACTGACTGAATGTTTACTATGACGTCATCTAGATGCTATTGGTTAACATAGCTCTAGCATCCTATCACGGCGTTTAGCCGGTTTGGCCTAGCGGTTAGGCGTTAGGACCCCGGTTCGATTCCGCTTCGATTATTATTATTATTAGCTTCGGGGAGGGGATTCAGGGGGTACATGAACAGTCCTAACTTCCGGCACAGAAATGTTGGCTGCCCACTGGCCCTGTCTGCGCCGACCTGGGTGTCGCTATCCGCGCTACGTACCGCTGTCAAAGTGTCTGCTCGGCGTAGGCCTGCAGTTTCCATCGTACCGTCGGCCACAGTTGACGTCTGTAAAGAAAGCGGTCCATGGACCAGAACATCTACAGGAGCAGTCAAACGTGTCCATTGAGCGAACGTTGTGTAGGATCGCTCATGCCATTTTGATTCGTTTATACCGCTGATCCCAGGACACCATGCGGAAAGTCCGTTGATACAGTGTGACTGGATTCGATCCTAGGACGCGGTGAAATCCACCTGACGTCAGTTAATGCATTCAATCGTGGATAATACATTTTGAATGAGATTGATCCTAGGACAAATAGGACACTGGTAGCCGAATCACTTAATACATTCTGATTGAACAAAATTTTATAGACAAATACATTCTGATTGGGTTCGATCCCAGAACAAATAGAACACTGGCACCTGAGTCATTTGATACATTCTGATTGGGTTCGATCCCAGGACAAATAGGACACTGGCACCTGAGTCATTTGATACTTTCTGATTGGGTTCGATCCCAGGACACGATGGAAGTATGCCACTGTCCGAGCTCAAAGCGACTTTTTAAAGACACTGAAATGGTTGCCGGCTTGCGGAGAACGCGTGTGCGCCAAACCACGTTGCGACTTACCCCGAGAGTGGGAAGGGAGCATTAACGACCGTGCCGGTCTGATCAGCTGCGGTCTCAAGGGACCAACTGGGGCAGGTCTTGTCGTTCCGCCATTGGTTACTCTGAAGAACACAAGGCATAAAGAAACAGAGCCCCGTGAACGCACCAAGACCCTGAACCCAGGCAGCCAGCAGCAACAGCAGTAAAGGCGCCGATACATGAGCCGTTTCAGCCGTATGGTAGAGGAGGACGAGCCGTTTCAGCCGTATGGTAGAGGAGGACGAGCCGTTTCGGCCGTATGGTAGAGGAGGACGAGCCGTTTCGGCCGTATGGTAGAGGTGGACGAGTCGTTTCGGCCGTATGGTAGAGGTGGACGAGTCGTTTCGGCCGTATAGTAGAGGAGGACGAGTCGTTTCGGCCCTATGGTTGAGGAGGACGAGCCGTTTCGGCCCTATGGTTGAGGAGGACGAGCCGTTTCGGCCCTATGGTTGAGGAGGACGAGCCGTTTCGGCCCTATGGTTGAAGAGGACGAGCCGTTTCGGCCCTATGGTTGAAGAGGACGAGCCGTTTCGGCCCCATGGTTGAAGAGGACGAGCCGTTTCGGCCTTACCTCTGGAGAGGACCGTCCGGCGAACCTGATCTCAAATGGATCGTGTCAGCGTGGCCTTCCGTTTTTTGTTTGTTTTTGTTTTTCTCCAAAGGTCAGATCATCGGTTTCAACCTGTCCATTTCAACTACAGCATAATATATTTCCAAACGAATGAACTGCATCCACCAGCCAGTGAGCACCTGCCGTTTGGAGTGAAGTGAAGGAAAGGTCGGAGGTCACAAAGGATGGTAACTTCGAGTAGAGGCAAGGTCGAACACGTCGAGCTTCCCCTTGCTCAAAACCCGTCAGTTTTGGCTGTTTCGTGTGGCAGCCAGTACGTTTAAGACGGACGGGTCCGACCGCATGAGATCCGAACGGCCCTACTCAACCATACGACGGAAACTGCCCGTGTGTCGGCGCCTTAAGCACGGCGAGCCTGTGAGGGAAGGGCGGGCGGCATGGACGAGGGCGGCTTGATTAGAGCTAATTAATCACGATGAACGGGTGCAGGGAGGGTGGACCTATTGTCAGTGTTGACTGCGCGCTCTCTGTGTCAACACGCTGTTGGTATTGGCTGTTGGTGTCTCAGCGGACAGTTGACCGTCGCTTCGTGCGTGCACACAGTGCCATCTGTATTGTACACCGACCAACAGGGAGTGGGTGGAGGGAATGGAGAGAGGGGTAGGACGCGGCGGGTGGCGGGGGGTGGGGGTGGGGGTTAGGGGGGTGCCGCTAAAACATATGACGGGGCAGGGCGAATCCCTTCAATCGTCTCTGAAAATAATGATCATAATTATGGTAATTTCTACGGCGCATTATCCTTTGCAAAATCTAAGACACAATGATGAAACTAAAATTATAACGACGTACAATAGACAAAAATCAGAAGGCTAAAACAGATCAATAAATAAACAAAGATTAAAAGGTCTTCGGCCCCACGACCACCAAACTACACAAAGAACACATGATAATTTCAGTCAATATCTTATGATATGTAAAACCATCTACTAGAGGAGCTGAATATTCCTTTTGTTGAAGGACTGATTAAAAAAAAAAAAAAGTGTTTAATTGATAGATTAGGACGGCCACCTCGACTCTTACACAGCTTCTTTTTAAAAGAAGTGTTTAATTGATAGATCTTTTATATCTTTATTTTTTTTTATACCCATCATAGTTCAGGAGCTGTGTGAGAGTTGAGGTGGCCGTCCTGGGCTGTCCGTCCTAACGAGCCTTCTGGTTTCCGTGGACGTAAAGCTATATTGAACCATGCTTCGGCATTGGTCTCAGCTTGTCCCTAATATGTCAACCGACATCCGAGGACATTAAGCCTACCTACCTACCTTTTTTTTTATTTTTATAAATGTACCTATTATGCATTTATTCATTCCTAGAGTACTGTTGTATTTTGTATTTTTTGCGTTTGTCTGCTGCCTTATTGTCTGGATAAATTCACGCACTGATCCATTAGTTTTGCGTCATTTATCTCTCTGCTCATGAACCGATGATCCATTTATTTAATGAATCATTTTATTTGTCAGATTGCTTCAAGTTGCATATCTTGTTTCGTACCTTTCATGTGTGTTTGGTTAGAAGACGTTCCGAGTGCTGCACTCCATACTATAAGAATAGACTAGT
Organism: Alviniconcha marisindica; assembly: GCA_018857735.1. NCBI lineage: Eukaryota > Metazoa > Mollusca > Gastropoda > Provannidae > Alviniconcha > Alviniconcha marisindica. The sequence goes on along the minus strand of JABMCL010001327.1, from coordinate 362,648 downwards.
GCCTCTCAAAAAAACATTTTTTAAGTATCCAAAAAAATATGAAATATATATAGATATATAAGATATATATATATACCCCCTTCACTTTAGGTACATCGAAATTTTCATTGTAAAATATTAGTTCGCATTTATGTTAGTGATAATGTTTGCTTTTGTAAACCATTCTCTCTCTCTTCTCTCTCTCTCTCTCTCTCTCTCTCTCTCTCTCTTCAACTTGAGAAAAATAAGTTGATTTTTTATTTCGTTTGGTTTCGTTTTTTGTTTGTTCTTTTCAGTCCGATAATTTAAAAGGAACTGATGTGTGAATCATTTGTCCTTTTGTGCGAGCACGTATATGGCATACGTAAGAGAGAGAGGGGCAGAGGCCGTGTGTGTGTGTGTGTGTGTGTGTGCGTGCGTGCGTGCGTGCGTGTGTGTGTGTGTGATTGTGTGTGTGTGTGTGTGTGTGTGTGTGTGTGTGTGTGTGTGTGTGTGTGTGTGTGTGTGTGTTGTGAAAGAGGGGAGGGGAGGAGGGTGGGGGACGTACATCGACCAGTGCTTTGCGTGCCTGTGAATAGCCGCGGAGGAGCTGAAATAAAAATCAGCGCAGATCAAATTATACAGCGTGTTATTGATGTATTTTTCTCTAGTATCTTAAATCCGTCCATACGTTCAACAAGATGATGCCTGTCGTTTGTTTGTTTGATGTTTCCATCCATAGTCTACTTGTTGGCCCGGTGGCGGAAGGACTCTGTAGTAGCCTAAAATTACGTCAAAACGTGAGCAGCCATGATTCAAGAAAGACAACTACTGTCATCAAAGGCATAGGCACCACAAGGAGCTTACTTCCCTTTATTTTTTCAGCCAACACGGTGTTTCCTGGCGTGTATAATATATAAAAATAGTAATGTTCATAAGTTTCAAAGATTTGTTTGTAGGCGTCAGTTACAACATTTGCAGTGCACGTGTTTACAATAAAAAAATGTTTCTAATTTCTTTGCTTTGTACAGTGATAAGAGCCTATGGCATTGTTTAGACACTTTATAAAATAATAATTATTATTATTAAGTGTATGCTATCTGTTGGTTGCCTGTTATTTGTTTGTGTGTGTGTGTGTGTGTGTGTGTGTGTGTGTGTGTGTGTGTGTTAGCATAGTAACTGTTTTAAATTATTGCAACAGGTTTATGTTTTATGATAATTACTATGTTCGCAATTCTACAAGTACCTGTTTTCTTTTGATGTGATCTATTAAGTATGTAGTATGTGACTGCGTGTATATATCAATAAATGTAAATGGTCTATGCATATGTATGTGAACAAGCATGTTGACTCGGTCATCAGGGAATAGTGCTATATAAAATATATAATTTATTATTTATGCCAAGATGGTATACATCTACTGCTCTCCTCACAAGCCTAAGCATCACCCCCCCCCCCCCCTTCTTTTGTTGTTTCTTTATATATATATATATATATATATATATATATATATATATATATAAAATTTAACAGTGCATAGAGAGCATTAGCCACTGGAATTATGCTTCAGAAAAGTTGTTAATATTAGATGGGAAGTGATGAGTTTGCTAGCTGTGGTATCTCTGGTCTGTGGACAAAAGCATCACTTGGCAAGTGCACTTTGCACCCGAGCCCGGTTCCATGGTGTACAGGCTTCCATTGCCCATTCCTGATCTGTACACAGAGGGGTAATGTTCATAGTTGCAAAGATTTGTCTGTAGGCATCATCTGAGATGTTTGTAGTGCATGTGTTGATAAATGTTTGTATTATTTGTATTTATTACTCAGGTTCAAATAAGTTTTTTGTAAGCAATTAGTTTTTGTTTGTACAGCGCATATGGCAGTGCAATTAGCTAATGGAAATGCGTTTCAGAAAAGCTGTTGTTATCAGGGCATGTTGGTGCCTGTGGAATCACCATGGACTTGTGCTCATTAGGTGAAGAGTGTAAATGTTGCAAAACACCTGTAACAGCCAAAAGCTAAGCAGATCGAGTTTCATTCATATCATCATTTGTTAGTATATTATCTGTCTGTTGCTTGAAACTGTGTTTTCACTGAAAATATGCTCACGTCCAATTAAAATAAGCGTTCTTTTTAACTTTTTGATCTAGTCAACTTAAACTTTCTTGCAGTGTGGACATGTCATTACAATCCATTTGTGTGACTTGCTTGCCCCTCAGTAAAAAAAAGTTTTTTTGTGTGTGTGTGTGTGTGGGGTGGAGCCGAGGGGGGGGGGGGAGGAGCATATTCCTGTACAGAACACACAGACATTCTCTCTTACCTGTACTCTCGCACAAGCACACTTGCTCAATGAATCAGTTCACTGATTGATCAAAGTAAGCAAAGAAGCAAAGTGTATCTGATTTTATTAGTTCCAGGCAAATGTGAAAAAGCAAGTTGCCCCACGTTGCACCCTAGAATGCAGGAGGCAATAACGATAAGTAAGAACTGTTGACTGGAGTAGCATACTTGTGTGAGCTGGGGTAGGAAGTAGTATATGTGCAGACAAGTCTAAATGTACAAGGAGGACAGTCACACCATCACATACTTCATCTAGTTTATACTGAGTAAGAATGAGTTTCAATTTCAAACATAATTTCTAGCTCGAGCTAGTGCTCGCTAGGGAACTCATTCTGTGTTTCAATGTGGTTCATTTACACACACACAATGTTATTCTCCCACTGCTGAATTATGTGTATAAAATTATCAAAACTTTGCTGCACTAGATCTTCTGGACCGGCCAGAACGTCATCACATCCACAGACGGAACATGTCAAAATGTGTGTACAACAGTCAAACAGTGACAGGTGGAAATAAAAAGGGCTTACATTCATTTTCTGTGTTGTGTACTACTTTTGTAGAGATGGAAACAAGCAAGGCACATGACTGTGCATTGCAAGATGCCAAAAGCTGTTCAACTATCCTGTTTATTTGCCGTTTGTGTTAACTTTACCTTCAAGATTCCAAACGGTATGTGAAACACACCCACTGCTATACAGCTTGTATTGTGTGCTACCAAGGCAAGTTAACAGCATGCATCCAAATAACTGGCAGCCCATTTTATCCATATGTACACAATATCAGCATACCACTTTTGACAGTCTAGGCAAATTAATGGTCCAGATGACACAGGAATAAAAACAGCAGACTGCACATTCCATTGGACCTTGCTGGTTCATACATGTTCCTGTTTGAATGCTGTGCAAAATGTATGAATGCACACACATACACAGACACAAACTTTTAGATTCATATCATTTGATGCATGTTAAATTCTACAATGAATACACTAACAGGGAATAGCTGCTGTGAAAAGGCAATATCTAAAATGGTGTAGCCGGTAACAAAAAGAGGTAGACACATACAGAGGCAAAGAAAAACAAAATGATTACCATCACATGCATTTGTTTCAAATCAAACTGCACTCTGACCTGTTGTTAAAAGTCTTCCAGTTCCAGCTAGAACAAAGTATAAACTCAACAACAATGCACAAGTAACTCTGAGTAAAACTCCAAGCTGTGAGTTACAACACAAATCATTATGACATCAAAATTGTCCAGACACTGCCCCAAACACAATCATCTCCCATGCAGGAAGCCAGAAACAACGCTGCACTAACAGAGAGCTAACTGAAGAACCAGATGGCACAGGGCCATTTAAAACTTCTGCCAGACCACAAGCGTGATATATTGTGTAATCTAGTTCTAGTTTGCTTAGGTGCCCATAGGACTGTACTAGCTTCTTACCTGAAAATAGTGATTTCACCACTGTGCGATATGCTGCAAATTTTGGCCAACCTGACTAACCCAAAATGTTCTCCTGTACAACTTGGAGACCAGGAATAAGAACATGCAACACTGAAGCAAACAGCAACAGTGAGGACTGATCTGGATGGAAACCTTCAAGTCAAAGATTTTGCACATAAAGCAAATAAAATCACTTGGTAGTTTGACAACAAGGCAGAGCTGCGCTCAGAGACTAGTAAAGATCTGACCTCAACTTCTCCGGGGGGCTTCTTGCAAAACATATACAAGTGGCAGAATAATGCCAGTAAGTTCTGCAAAACCGCCACGCTGGTCTGGTCCGAAAGAATGAAGCACCAAAAAGAGAGAGGCGGGCAGGCAGCCTGAGGAGGGAGCTTACCCGTCTCTTTTTCCTCAGTGCTAATTTAGCACCTTTAGCTCTCTGCAGTTACCATTTTCGTATCATGGTAAGGTTTGACAGTATATACTGTAGTGTTGTATCATACACAAATCTGAACATCTGGCAGCTGTACTGATGCAATGGCTTGGCCATACAGTCACATTTGGACAAAGCAATTTACAATTCACACCAGGAGGAGTTCTGCTACATTAGCTCTTGCTACTGTTCAACCATGTTCGGCAAACTTGGGTTGCAGAGTTTCATTTGGAGAAGTTCCATGAAACAGACACAGCCTAAAGAAATGGACTGAGACCAAGAAAACAAACTGAGATACAGCTGAAGGTTCTGACAGCATGAAATCTCCCACACACATATGAATAAGCATACACACACACACACACGTAGGAAAACATGTACACATGCTAGAACACACAAACATGCATGCACACACATATATGCACACACACTATTCAATTATCAAATTTATCATACTTTGAAAAGTGACCAAGACAAGAAACAGAAAGGGAAGGGGGGGGGGGGGGGGGGGGACCAGCTGCAAGGTTAACATATGCCAAAGTTAAACATTAAAAAAGTTAAACTGGATACATATTCATTTGTTATGATGTAATACATGTCCCGTTACAAGATCAATCCTATGGTTAACAAATTAACAGCAACAAAATATGCATCAATGCTAGCTGGAATATATTCAAAGCATAACTCACCACAAAGCTTTTCTGTGACACAGTTAAGGTAGAAAGCAAGGACTGTATGCACAACTGCAAGTATGCAGCAAGAAACTCAAAAATAAACATTATGCCTTATCCAGCCATTGCTGTGATGTAGTTACTTCAGGAAGTGTTGGAAATCTCACAAAGACGTAATACTGAAAACTGAGCTAAACCCTAATTGCACATTACGGTATCAACCAGTATATTTCTCAGCATTTCCAATGTGAAAACATTTTATAGACACTTCATCACTGATTTAATTCACAGCCCCCCTCCCCCATCTTAATAATATTCATGCCATATGAAATTGATCAACATGTTGAAATAAATCCAGAAAAAGAACTCTAACGCTGATTTTGTTTGTTGCAAAATCTGTTGCTGATATAAACTAGAAATCAGAAAATCAGACTTTCAAATACTGAGCATAGAAAAGATATAACATTTGAAACTACTGTAGCATTCCTTTCAAAGTAATTCAGTTTTCTTAAATACCACAACAGTGGACAAAATGTTCTGAAAACGTGTTTGTCACTGCCCCAGTCTTCACCACATCCTCCTTCGGTCATCTTTATCACTTAGTTATTTTACACTGATGACTATACAAGGTTCAACAAAACACTGACAATAAATGTGCCTGCTTAAGAAATGGTAACTTGTTTGATTTTGTCCCCATCTGGTCAATACTGTCTCAAAAGGAAAACCATATAATCTGAGTATAAAGACAAATATTTTAAAAAGTAAGAAAAAAAGAAGAAAAAGCAAGAAATACATGAAATTATGTTACAAATGATAACAACAAGCCTTTACATAGCAGATCTGTACCCTGTGACTTGTAGATCAAAACCTGGCAACTGTACACATTTGTAGACAAAGTCCAAAAATCAAACAAAAAGCTGAAATCAACTCTTTTTCTTTTCTTTTTATATCTATTTTATTTAAGCTGCTCTCTTCTGCAGACTTTACTTGGCTTGAGTAAGTATGCCACTGTCCCTCTCAGAAACCGCAAGACTGTGGGTGTGAATGACTGTAGTGGACAAGCTCTCTTTACTACTGGGCACTGTCCTGGCTGTGGGATTTTTAGCCCTCTGCTCAGCCAGATATATCTCACCCATCTTGCTCAACCATCACAATCCTCTTTTATCACATACTCATCAAGTTGCCCTCTGTTCTGTCCTGAAAATCCTGGATACTAGGCTGAAAGTCAAAGCCCCATTTTCACTACTGAAGACCCATTTCTATTTTATACCAAATGTTCTACATGATCTATACTGAAAACCTTTCTTTATTTCATAATGAAAGTTCTGCTTCACCCTGATGCCTCCCTCTCTTCTTAATCTGTATTGAAAGCAACCCTCTTTCTTTTTCTCTCTCACTGAAAATCCTCCTCTACTCTATACCCATTCCCCTTTGTGATCTTGCTCGAAGAAACAAACTTGCTTAAATAAAAAGAGTTGCTACACTGAATATACAATACACTGAATCCAAGCAGCCACTACCCCACAATAAACTGTTTGACACCTGTTACAAGGAAACATCTACGGCATCTTTTCTCATTAGGTCAGTGCTATTAATTTACTCAATTTAAAACTGATTTAGCTAAGCCATTTCATAATGAAAGCAGACAAATATGGAAAAACATTATCTGGGAGGGAGGGAGGTGAGACAGCCAGCAGAGAGACAGAGAGAGAGAGATTTAATAGGCAACATGTTGCTTCTGTAATTGTTCACTCGATCCCTTCTCTCTGATGACCTTATATTCATTTATTTTAATTTTGTCGCTTATTCTATTAAGATTTCAGGGTTTTTTTCTCCACATTTTTACAGAGAACTATAGTGCATAGTTCTCATTTGCAATATTAATAACTATAACATATTAAATAGTTTTGATATGAGTATGTTCTAAAAAGTTATTCAATGCACAGATAGTAAGTCTTCTATCATTTTGGTTTGTTTCTCAGGTAGAACAAATGCTATACTTTTTTCACTGCACAATGGCAATTTTTAAAAATACACACATAAATTGTGCAATATACACATAAAACTGACCTAATACATAACATCACACACTTTACACATCCAGCATACAACCATCTATGTTTCCGCCCAACAGCTGGAAAACAAATTTGTGAAAATCCACCCCCAAACAAACCAAAAACATCCAAAAAAATAAACCCACCTAGCAGATGTGCAATAATCACAGTTTAAAAAAGACAAAGAAAAGAAATTAAAGCTGCAAAATTTGGCAACTTCAAACACACACACACACACACACACACACAAACACACACACACACACATTCTATTTTTGCCTCTAGAAAATAAGCAATAGCATTGAGCTTCATCAACAGAATACAGAATACAACAATGTAAACAAAAACTCACACAAGCCATATTTGTCATTAAAACCCACAATGCTTTATAAATTTTCAAACTGCAAAAATGAAAATAATCAAGACAACTTGTGTAAAGTAAGATCTAAATTTGACAGTAAAATGTGTACATTATATGAAATATTAGATTACAAGAGCAGAGTAAGCAGACAGTAAAACAAACTGAAGATTTTGTAACACACGCACACACGCACACGCACACACACACACAGTACATCTAACGCTAACACACATACATATGCATTATCAAAAAGATTAGATACAAAGCAGAATGGAAACAAAATATATAAACAATTGCAACTGAACATAAAAAAATAAAATCCAGCAGCCAAATTTCTCTTTACATACATGTAGAAACAACTTACATTTGTGAGGAGAGTTTAACAGTTGCCTAGTCTCCATACTCACACTGATCACAAGTGCTATAAATCTATAGTCTCTTACTGCATGAGCAAGTCCTCTTGGAACGTACCCTGTACAACATGGAATCCACACACAAAACCCTGCCACAATTTCCTTTTCAGAAGAGGAACATTCTCCCCTCATCCCTTCCCACAAACATGTGCAGTTTTACTATTAACAGCATGCATTCACCATGTTACTTCAATAGCTGGCTTGAAGAAGGCATAGTTAAACTCAAACCAAAGTTATGATGAAGGCATAATAAACTCAAACAAAGTTAAACATGAAAACAGCACAAATTTGCCACCTCACATGGTATATGCCCCAGGCAGTGAAACTGTCCTTCACACGCAATTGGCCACAAGTGCAGGGCAACAGCAAGGCTGGTTGTGTTCACTGCCCTGTGTCAAGACGACTGTCACCGACAGCAGCCTGCATGCTGTGACATGCCGCATCCCCATCAGGTCACTGTGCAGCTGCCTTTAATGACAGGGAACAGTGTATATATCCAGGAAAACAGCTGTGCTCACAAAATCTCATCCAGCTTTGAGTTCGTAAGCCAAACAAAAGAAACAGGAGACACAGCAACGACACAGCAATGACACAGCACATGCATCCTACTGACTGAGGACTGTGAAGTGTGCTACAAATGTACTGGTCTGAATTCCACAACATGCCTACTGGTGCACCCTGGGACTACCAACAAGATCATCTTCCTCAAAGAAGTCATCAGTCCAGGCTCAGACCCACAACCATAATTATACTTGGATGTTTTAACTCCAACAGCCTGTTTACAGTGTTAGTGTATTCTGGGACTGCTGCTAACAAGGCCATTTACCAAAAAATGATCATCACTTCATTCAGATCCATAACCATAAAATCTGGTATCAAGCCTCAAACAGCCATACTCTGTAAGTGCACCCTGGGATGACTAACATGATATTCTACCACAAATAAATTGTCAGTGGAGACTCTTCAATTTTCAATGTACAAAGGAAAGCATATTGCAAAAAATACTGTAAATTTCTTTCCTCATAATCAATGTAAGTAAGCAGTTTAAATTTTACATTTTTAGAATCACTCAATGCAAGAATGAAAAAAAAAAAATCAATTTGGAGGATGAAACTAGCTGGAGGAAGTGGTGAAAATGTATGCAGGATGAAAAGGGTGCAAGTCCGAAAAGGGCGTTTACTACTGAACCAAACAAATAACTTGCTGAAATGACAAGAGCTGAGCAAATCCTTTTCAGCAGCTAATCATCATTGCTGAACTGGGTATTGCGATATAAGGGTTTGCTTCATGCGAAAAGTTATCAAAATATGAAATAAGCTTCCACTGTTTTTACAGGTCACTGATGAAAACTATACATAGTATAAACAAAAAGGTCGTGTCCTTCTTGCCAAGATTAAAACGCCTGCACACCACCTTGGTGAAGATAATAGCTAAACTGTAACTTGACCCTTGCTTGCCATCATGGCAGTGCACACCATATGTACATGTATAGGTGTCATCATGGCAAGCTCTATACCATACCTACACAGATGAGTTGTTTTCATTCTTTACAGTTTTCATGTCAGATTACCGTTTATTTCTTTGTGCTTTAAAAAGGGCCTTTTTGTGGAAGACCTGTTCACTATTTCATCTTGTCAAATCAGTGTTCAATCTCAATTCTTTGTGTGGTTACATTCACTTAAGAAAGAAATCACCATTTACATTCATTTTGAAAAACCTTTAAATTGCTCTGTTTGTCATTTATATTGTTATAAAAGGCAGATTAACCAGCAACAACAAAATGCACATCTTTGCAGCAGATTAACCAGCAACAACTAAATGCACATCTTTGCAGCTTATCTTTACTGAAAAATATATATATATTTTTTTTTAAACATTTCGTTTGAACTATTTGTGTGTTTCAGTCTGAGTAAAACATGATTCTGGTTATGAATCAATGAAAAGGGTGAAGAACCGTTCCATTCAACTCCCTACAAACACAGGCACTGGGTAAACTTGGCCGATCACTTACTGCTGGGTACAACACTACCGATGAAACAAGAAATAAAAACCAATGAAGAAATTCTTGCCTGTGTGGTTTTGGATCAGGCATAAAATCCATGGTGATAACTGATATAAAACAGCAACTAACTAAACATGCATAGTATAGTATACGCTACAAAAGGTTTTTCAAAAGGAAAGTATGAAAGCAGATGGTGCTGACAGGGAAGAGAGTTGAATCTGTATGTGCATCCAAGCACCTGGCAGTGCCGCAATGGTTGGGGACTGCGCAGCACAGCCTATTGGTGGTGGATGTGATGTCAGCGACACCTTCAGTCTCTCCCCACACTTGCAGTGCACACATTTACCCTGAAGATGCTTGTGCTATTAAAGAACAGAGTTTTTGTCCCAGTCAGTTTGATGAAGCATCTTTGTTGCAGATGCAGGCACACAACAAAAAATTGAACTGCATGCTGCTTGAAAGTGATTTAGGAAAAGGAATATTGCAGCTGGACTGTGTGTGGCTGGTAATGACCAAGATGAATTGATAATCACAGGTTATGAAACATGATACAGTCTGGCATCCTGCACAGTACTTGCCAAACTCACAGTGATAGTCTCTAAATTTTGAATTAATGGTAAAGCAGTAAATCACAATCCATCATTACCAACATATAAAAATAAAATAAAAGGGTTCATCACCTGGGCAACAAATTACCCCCCACCCCCTTCTCCCCTATGTAAATCATGCAATGTTTATTCCTTATAATCCTTTTTCTTTGGGTGGCAGCGCAACATGACACACATCATAAAAAGCTGCAGATCGCTAAAGTAAAAGCTCTGCACTTTCTGTCAACCAATTAAACTACCGATTAAATGATACTGTGTGTGTGTGTGTATGGGTGGGTGGGTGTGTATGGGGGGTGGGGGGGGGGGGGTCATTGATAATAAACTTGCTTATGATGATGATGTGCAAGTCTGGTTGCAAAAGGTTTGCAGTCTGACATTTAAACTGTCATCTTTTCAGGGATTTGAAACCTTCAGTTCTTTGGGAGTGGGTAGTTAAAACAAACAGACCCCCCCCCCCCCCCCCCCCCCAAGACTCTTCCACAGGGGGGGGGGGGAAGAAAAATTATGTTTCATCATTCAAACAAAATACATGACCTATCAACTATGAAGCTGAAGGCTGTAGAGGAGTCAAACTATATGACCCTGTACATTACCCAATCACACTATTAGCTAAAGGTGTACCTTGAACAGCCTCTTTCCCTGGCTGAGCTGAGCAAGGGAACCTGTCTGCAGCTCTAACTGCTTGGAAGGGATCATCCATTCAGGCATCTACTACTTCTCAGGAACCATCAGCACAAATTTCTAGGTGTATTTTACATCACATTAATCACGTAGCTCAGGTCAAAGGGTCATGTGCAGCCTCAAACATGTGGATGTGGGATATCAAACCAAGTCTATTTGTTTCTCACACTGCTCGTTACAAGTTCACCATGACAGCTTTTGATTTTTTCTTCTACTGAGTCATGTTTGCTCTGTATTATTTAAACCTAGGATGGTATCATGTCATTAATGTGATGAAGCATTAAACATTGAATTTAAAAAAGATTTTTTATCCCACAGATCCATGCAATGTAAGGGGCAGTACTACACCTCCGGTATTCAAATGGTGACAATTTACTGACCTTACATCTACAGTTCAAATGCTACATGGGACCACAACAAAAACAACATGTCAAAAACCAGCTTTCAGCTTTCACCCTCAAAGCTTTTTCAACACCCCATAAAACATGCCCCGTCACTCAAAGCAGTGGAGTTTGTTTGCTGTCAAAAACTGTGCAAGTCCAGATGTCAGACCATTTATCTCCTAATGAAATGACCTACATGAGTCAAGCTGTCATTTTAAACAGGTACAACATTCAACACGCAATTAACACATCTGAATGAACATCACTCCCCAGGATGCACTGAACAAATATTTTAAACATGTACAACATTCAATATGCAATTAACACATCTGAATGAACATCAGTCTTCAGGATGCACTGAACAAATGTTATTCAGCAATTGTTTTCAAGACATGCATCCAGAAGAATGTTTATGGTGGATGAGAACTATCAGAACACATGCGGAGTGCTCTGCACTGCGTCAAGTCACAGTACTTACAAGCATTGTAAAGGATGTGCACGAATTGTCGGACTCATTTCACCAATCTCAGCTGCACCATCTGAGAAAACCACTGATGGACAAGAACTACTAACTGGTACTGTCGGAGGTTCTTGGCACCCTGGTACTTGTGGGACTGAACAAGATGCGGGAACATCTACTTTTGAAACAGCAACATTACTGTTCTCATAAAAACACATAGTGTGGAACTAGAAGCAACGATGTCTACTGCAAAAACAGCAACATCTGCTGTTCTCACAGAAACACCTAGTGTGGAACTAGAAGCAACGACATCTACTGCAGAAACAGCAACATCTGCTGCCACCACAGGAACAGCGACAGCAGCAACAGGACTGCTTGTGGGCAAAACGATGATGGTCGAGAAGAGGATGGCACAGGGTTTGTGTCATACTGAGGTTTCACGGAAGACACGCGTGGAGCTTTGTCCCTGGCGGATGTGGATGTAGCGGGTGGTATCCACCTCTGATATTTTGACCTGCGTACTGGGAATGATGATGTCACTGGTGCCTGGGAGGGGAGATAACTCCGCCTTGGGGGTTGGAGCTGGAAGCAGAAGCAGATTGAGATGTCTGGTTAATGACACAACAGAAACAGTGATAGACAGGAACTTGAAAGCAGAAACTGTCTCCAAGAACACCCTGTGTTCTCTGGGGCCATCTCTTGTGTGCTCTTGTTATTTTGGTTTGGTTTGGTTTGAGTTTTGTTTCTGAAGTAAAAACAAAACAAAACACAACTTTACAATGTTATCTCATTATATATTCAAAACTGACAATAAAGAACTGTCTTTTTTTCCCTTCAAATTCTCTTCTGCTCCTGCTGTCTTTCTGTTACTCTGTTGACAAAAAACAAACCAAAACAAACAACAAGTGAACATAAAGGAAACAGCTGGATCATGTCTGAGTGTACAGAATTGACAGCCAGAGACCCTGACAATGCCCCTGATGAGATCTGTCAACTGTATCCCCTCTGGAGAAATTTGTTTCTTCTTCTATATTCTATATTCTTCTATATTCTTCCATAGCTATTTGCTCTGCTGTCCATTTCTTCTGTGTGTGTTTAACAGAAGCTGTTGTGGAAGACCACCTTCACCAAAGACCTCCACTCATTTTTGCTGTTGATGTTTAGGCTGGTCTTTCATCAGGCTTTCCACCGTATTTTCATACTGCAAGTTGCACAGTGACTGGAAGTGCACAACGTGCAGCAAAATACATGAACATGTTCCTTGTTTAACTCGCATGTACTTCCCTCACTTTATGCATATAAGTCACTTGCTTAAACACAAATACATGTGCACATTACTCACTTGCTTAAACACAAATACATGTGCATGTTGCTCACTTGTCTAAACACATGTGCATGTTGCTTCCTTGAATGCCAGTATTCTGTACTGCTACTTCAAACAGAACCAAAACTCAGGTCTCAAATATCTAAGGCAGGACATCCATATCCTGAAAGAGTCACAGGATGACTAAATCAGTCCTGTGTCCTCAAACTTACACACATGAGACTGTGATGACATGTATTAATCTGAGAAACTATTCAGTTTTTTGATGCTGCATCAAAATAGCAGGATTTGCTGGGTTTTCACACTCTCAAAACATGCTGCACACTCTCAAAACAGTCCAATTTTAGCCTTTAGTCTGAAGATTTTCATTGCTTTCAAAACAGATGGTGTGTGTGTGTGTGTGTGTGTGTGTGTGTGTGTGTGTGTGTGTGTGTGTGTGTGTGCATGTGTGTGTGTGTGTGCAAGTGTGCACACATGCAGGTGGGAGGAAAAGGAGTAAGATCATAACCACCCAGGAATACCCCCTCGCCCCATTACAACTACAAGTACTTCTTTGAACAGTTAGATGCTAATTACTACAGGTTTCCAAGCCACAACAATTCACCTTTTGACTGATGTCTGCCACTGAAAAAATCCTCTTTGAACAATCTGGCAGAATTTTGAGCGTGTGTGCTCTGGGGGATCTGAACTACTAGATGTTATGACAAAATTATACAGAAGAAGAATCAAAGAATAAGAAGAGCAACAATCAACATGCTAACTACAAACAGGCAGTCAAATCTGCTTTGCCGCTAACACAGAAAGAACACAAAATTCAGATTAATTCCTTTTTAAGTGAAAAAGATAAAAACTCTCAAAATAAGCAGAAAGCATTAAAGAACTGTACTTCAAAAGCATGCTAAAAGAGAGGACCAGACTCAACACCAGAATGAGATCAAAAGTGCACAACATTTTAAAAAAAAAGATCACTCAAAGTGAGCTGCTTAATCCTGATGAGATACCCGCTCCTGCACAGTTGATTGGAAATTGCCTACATATTAGGTGTGTATATTTAAACAACCAAACAGCTGACGTTGATTCATTTTTGGTACAATTTATCCAACAGTTTACAAACTACAGGCCATTTGTGATGCATACTTTAATCTTTGTTTTGACACTGTCCACAGACTTAATGCCACAGGACACATCATCTGCTGCTGATATGTACAAGCATCCAGCAACATCCCTACCACTGAAGAATAACTACTATTAAATCATAATTTTGACTCATTTGATTGCTAAACATTTATGATTTTTAAAAATATATTTCTTATTAAGATTTAAAATTACAGAACAGTCAAAGAGGAACGACATACATCAAGACATTAAAGAGAGAGACAGCCAATCCAACTTACAGACAGAAAGACACAGAGAATCATAACAGCAGCAAAAGTGATTTTCTGCATGCCTACTGAGAACAAGATGTACACTGCAAACACTCAAATAAATATGAAAACAAAGTCACTCCAAACATAACTGAACTATAAATACACAACCATACAAAAAGAGAAAGTCCTTAACAAAAAGGAACTGTCATGAAAGACCAACGCTGTGCTTTTAGACTACATTTTGTAACTTCTGTTCATATGACCATGACAACCCTCCACCCCCACCCCACCACACCCAGTGGCAAAGCTTCACTTGTTGGGAGTGGCTTTTCATCAGGAATTTCAATGTACCTAAAAAAAAATATATAAAAGAATACACGCAACTCATTTAATCAACACATCAAAAAAAGCACAACCAACCAATCAAACCAGCTGACAAACACAGCAAGCAATGCATGTTTTCTTGAGCACAACTTTCTGTCTGTTTGCTGAAAGGAGGGAAGACAGGAAATGGCAGATGACAGGGGAGTGCATACAGTAACAGAAATTATTGTTTGTCATGTA
The DNA here is from genome assembly GCA_018857735.1 of Alviniconcha marisindica. Classification (NCBI taxonomy): domain Eukaryota; kingdom Metazoa; phylum Mollusca; class Gastropoda; family Provannidae; genus Alviniconcha; species Alviniconcha marisindica. The sequence continues at coordinate 347,584 of JABMCL010001327.1, read as the reverse complement.
GGTGGACAGTTACATCGAGTTTGCAAAAATGTTCCAACTGCTTCAAGAGAGTGGTTGACCGTGCTGGTTTGATTTCAATTGTGTGTGAAGGTGCACAGAGTCTACAAAATCACACACAACAATCTGAGTGCATACATCATCACTGAACATGGACAGATAGATGGATAAATCTAACCCCCACCCCACCCCACCCCTGCATCAGGTCCTGAACATAATAATATTATGATTCATTAATTTTAATTTTTCAAAATGTCCAGTGTTACTGCCATTAGAAATAGTGGCTAACAAACAACAGCATCCAACCAAACCTGCTCTGAAGTGACCCAGTCAAAAACAACAACACTATGAGCAACCAAACTGGCCAATGCCCACAAATGTACGGTTTAGCCAGATGTAAATCAGAAGCCTAACCCAAAACTGCATATCAGTGAGCTTACAGAGCTGCCTCAAAGGTCTTCTTAGAATCAAGAGGTAAAGCAGTCAGTACAGTGCACATCTGATAATGTTCCATGACCAAATGACAAGGGCCGGCACTTTCTACTTCTAAATATCAGACTGGGGACCAACATTGGACAGACATATGCACCCAGATACAAAACAAACAAAAAACCAAAAACAGCATGGCAGAACTTACAAGGCAAAACGACAACAGCAAAAGAGGGAGGGCCAGGACTGGGCAGGTCAGAGGAGCACACAGGGGCACGATCGTGCTTCCTGCTGCGACTCTCCCTCCTTGGCAGCCGGAACCTTGACCTGCGCAGCATGGGGCCCTGTCGGGGAGGTGACATCATGCACAACACCGCCACGATCACAACACTCAGGCTTGGAAGGGGGTGGGGGTTGCACCTGACTGTTCTCCACCACTCTGCTGTTTTCCACTTTCTGCAGGGGGCCTGACTGGCTAACAGGCGTGTCACTACTGCACACGACTCTGCTGGCAGGAGGTTCTGAGGCACTCGCAGACTCTGCACTTTGCCTAACAGCAGTTTTGTCTTCATTCAAGTTGATGTCCCTAACAGACTGTGCATTGTTTGAATTATTTTCGTCAGGTGAAACACCTCTGTTAGTTGATAGCTCACTCCTATCAGACAAATCCTTCACTTCAGCAGCTTTTGCGGGAGACAAACTACCAGAGTTTGTTTTTGCGCTATCATCCAGACAGTCAACGTGAATGCCTTGTGTTGACAAGTGAGACACCGCAGTGTCCATGGATAAAACATCGGCTTCTGCTTTCCTTTCCTTCATCGCTTCAGCCTCATTGTTATTACTCTCAACATCGTCTTCACAAAAGTCCTCTGAGGAGGAGCTATGATGGCGACTGCGAGGGCGACAGGGCCAGCGAAGCAGCACTTTCTCCACCATCCTGACCTGCTGGGCGATACGTTTAAAGGAAGGAGTCCGTGCCACCTTAGTCTCATCCATCTGTGGGGTAGCACTTGCCAACAGAAACCCCCTTCCTCCCTCATCCCCAGGGGAGCCCACAATGGAGCCGAGTCCATCAGAGGAAGCAGAGGAGCGGCTTTTGATGCTAACCCTAAACTCTGGGATAAGGTCTTGCTCTTTCTCAAAAACAGCAAAGTCATGAATATTAATACAGTCCAGGTCACGCTCAGGAACAATCTCGCCATTGATGGACAGGCCACGTTTACGATCAGGCAGTTCAAGGAGGTTGGGCACAGAGGAGCCGTTGTCTGGGTCATTACCTTTGCCTGGCTTCATTCGCACAAATAATGACACTGGCTGCATGTGGAAACAGAAAGCAGATCACAGTTAGGTCAAAACATCATCATCTCACAAAATCTCATGAAAAAAACACCACCACCATCCCTACTTTAAAAGAAATGGCAAATATAAACGCAAAACATAAACATTCAACACCCCAGGTTTTTTCATCCTTTTTCAAATATATTAAGATTTCACACATAGCCGGGTTTTTTAATTTTATTTTCTTATTTATTTTTTGCTGCCCCAGTATCTGTGCCAGAATCGGAAGCACTGCTCCCATGTCACCCATCCAAAAAGCCACATCTAAGGTCCATTCCTCACCATAACCCTGCCCCCATCTGAAAGCCTGCAGCATGGCTCAGTGGGGCTCAGCAATGTCTGTTCTGGTTTAACAGACACAGAACACCAACTTCTATGCTCCCTGCTGATGACAACATTAGCCAAGCCATGAAGCCAGGCTGAGTGAGCGTCTCCTCCAGAAAACAGCTTGTCCCTCCATCAATCCACCTGTGTGGAATCTCTTACACTGAAGGCTTTGACCAAACTGCCTCAGGCAAAGAAGACGGCAGCAGGAACACCGAGATGGAGGACACCAAAACAGCAGGGGTGACAGGCCACAGACACTGGGTTCATGAATGGTAACCGCTGGTGCTATGGAGGTCTACTTTGGCATTAGTCTATTCTGACAGGGCCATGCTGTCATACTTATTCTGGTGTTAACTAGGTCTAGGAATTGTGGCGCTTACAGTGTTGGTCAAATAACTAAAGCAACACCCTCAGCAGCCTTCCTGCAGCACCAACAGCTTTTCAAAACATATACCCCACCCCTAAAAAAGACATCACAATTAGTCACAGTATCTAACATCATGTAATCTTAATACCAAAAGTATCCACAGAGAACTTGTCCCTATTTTGTGACTCAGCTCTGATTGCAAAATTCTTAAAATAAAGCAAACACAAAGCCAAAACATGTTTACAAAGGCAGAGACACATGCGCAGATGCACGCACACACCGTGCACACGCACAACACACACACACCTTGTGGTCCCCCATGCAGGTTTCTCTGCCGATGAGACTGTATTCAGGCTTATGTTGTGGATCCTGCCAACAGACCAAACATGATTTATCACAAATTAAAGCACTGAACTCTATAATTATATGCTAAGGCAATAATGAAAGTTGAAACAAGTTTTGTTAAGTGCCTTTGCCCAGAATGTTGCAAAAAATAGCTGATGCTCTGTTGTACATGTTTATTATTGAGAGAATGTTGTAAACCAGTAGTTCATTCCATTTTGACTGTAAAAGTAGATTCCAGCTTAGCCTTTGAGCCAAGATGTTGCTTTATAAAAAAGAAGAAGAAAAAAAGCAAATGTCAACATCATTTTTTCCCCATGACATCCAAACAAGACAAACCTGTTCATGACACCTAAACAAGACAAACTAAATAATTTCTGAAGCAAACTTGTACTCAAAAACAGCAAAAAATTACTTCATTTCATATTTTGCTCTTCTTGTCCTTTTGGGGGATGGGTGAGTGGGTAGGAAGTTGGGGGGATGTGAGGATATGGACATGTTACAGTCTTCTTCCTGCTTCCCCCTTGCTACTAAATCAAAGTTTCAAGTAAACATCAGCAGTACTAGACTTAATAACCCAAGCTTACAGAAGAGATGACATCTTTGGCACTGTGCGAGAGCAGGATGCGATCACACCAGGATGGCACTCTTGTCTTCATGTACGACAGGCCATCATTCACATCTTCTGTGAATGGGTAGCTGTTGACAGGCATTAACACAAACACTGAATCAAGGCTAAACATAATGACTGTGGTGTTATCTTAACATAGTTGCTGTAACTGTGTCTTCCACATAACAAGAAACAGTTTCTTACTGTGCTTTCTTCTCAATGTCCTAGTTTCTGTGTTAACCTTCCAGGTCAGGCTGGTGATAACAAAGATGTCAATGTAAATGAAAAACAAGCAAACACAATCAAATGAATCAAAATAAGTCAGATGTGCTAACAGGAAATTCCAAATGCCACTACTGACTTCTGCTCCCCACTTTTATTTCTTTTCCTACTTGCTCAGTGACTGTTTTAACAATGTTGTGTGGTATATACAGTGGTCTATATTTTAGAACAAAGTATGAGTGGTCTATATTTCAGAACAAAGTATGAAGGAACTTGTTGATACAGGATAAATCAAAATACTAAAAATGAACTTTAATATAATTATTCAGATCAGCAGACTGATCCAAAAATGACTGACCATCATAATTCTCAACTAAAGTCACCCTACATGCACAAAATGTCATATGGCTATGGCCGAGCACAAAGAAAATAACAGAAGCAGAGAAAATGCTCAGGGGACTGACATTCAAAATGGAAACCAGAACTGATTGTCTCCCTTGAACAATCTCAACAGAGTGCATGTAATCTGTGTGTTTTCTGCGTGTGTGGTGTTTTTTTAAATGCTGATATAAAGTTGTGTTTTTTGTTGTTGTTGTTGTTGTTTTATCACAGTAAATGCATACAGCTTTGTTGGAAGTAAAACATAGATGGCTCAACAAGTACTACTACCATGCAAAGTGTAACATCAATCACTGTCCAAAAAGTTGTGATCTTGACGTTTTTTTAAAGCCTGGCTGGCTGCAGAGCCAAACACTAGCGAGTAGATAGACTGACATTTTTTTATACACATCAGAACAATGAAAAAAGGAATATGATTTACCTGGGAGGAAAGTTGACTTCATATTCATACAGACGATCATGGAAGGATGCAAGTTCTGTGTCAAACTGCAGAAGCTAAAACAGAAAATAAGTTACAGCCTTCAAACCAGACTAGATTGTGTGATAATCTACCAAAAAAATGAAAGCATCTTAATAAACACACACACACACACACACACACACAGTTAAACTGACAGAAGAAGTGGATCTTCTGAACTTTGATCCCACTTTTTCTAAAGTTGATCAGCATGATATCTAACTATAAACTGTAACACTGATCCCCTCCAAAAGTGACAAAGTTTACTGTAATAAAAGGAACTCCACTTACGTTCACCTGGGTTATTTTCATTGACTTGTGGTCTCCCTAATTATGGGTCCAAATCATCAGTGTGAAATGACTGAAGCATCCTTTCACAATCTGTCCACTTCATCCCCTTTTCAACCACATCTCATCGACGGAAAGTCAAAAACTTAACCTTAGCCCTTTTTCTTGGTAGATATCTTGTACTGGTATAGATTAACCATAGGTATTGTTTATCCCCATTAGTGCAGCTGTCATTTTTAATTGTCACATGCAGACCCTCTGTGGAAGACGTTATCTGTTGCTGCAGATTCTGGAGAAAAGAAAAAAAATCATGCATGCTTAACCAAAAAAAGGGGGAGGGGGAGGGGGGTATGGCCTCTTTGCCTCAGAGAACAAGATATGGTACTCACCCACTTGATGGTGTTACTGAAAAGGTCCATGTGCTTTTCATGGAGGTCAAAACTTTTGGTTTCCACTGTTAACACCACCTGCACCAACAAGCAAACAAAATGAATCCAGAGAGATGTGTATGTCACGGACAGCATGTCTATACAGAATCTCTATACACTTTCACTATAAACTTTGTTTTCATTATCACACATCACAAGCAGCACAGCCTCTGTCACACATGTCACAACATGCTGGTGTCAACACCAGTGAGCTGGACACTTCAGCTGAATGCATACTTCATCAATGTTAAAGCTGCCAAAAAGAGCACTTGCCTAAATGTCTGTACAAAAGCAATCATGACGGTCCATTTCAGCAAACACATAAACTTTTCATTGTTGCCTCATGCTAACCTATCTCTCAAAATAAATCCCATATTCTTAGCAAGCATGAAAAAATGCTTGTAACATATGCTGCTTGTCGCCCACATTTGAAAAGTACTGTAGCATATGATGAACAGTTACTACGTTTGGTGAAGTAAACAGAAAAGGACTACTTTAGCGTATCAAAGTGCTTCACCTTCTTTCTTTTTTTCCAGCTAAGTCAAGTGTTTTATACCCAAAGTCAAGAAACCAGATTTGTGAGGAAAGTCATGATCTGTTGGCCTGTTGCCCAAGGCCCACTGACTCCCAAGGTCCTTTATCAAGGGGCTATGACAGCCAGGAAACACACACGAGTCTATACATGTACAAATGCCTACTGCAATGCTTCGGATTTCACAGCCAAATATCAGAATAGCTCCATCACTGGCAACCATCAGCACCTTGCAAACCTTGCAACCATGGATCAGGCCAACAGCACTTTGATGACACTGACCTGCAGGGACAGTATTGTTATAGTGCTGACTAAATTTGTGCACATGTGCTGACAAGGGCTAACCATAGCAGAATGGTTTTCTCATGAGCTGTCAACAGTGAGGTCATGGTGTCAATCTGTTTTGGTAAGGTTTTAATGACTTACACTGTGCTGCCAACAGTGTTGCAATGGCAGCGACTAACACATCTTACTAACTATGATGATCTGGACAGTACTGACAACAGTGTTGTCAGGGTAAACATACATACACCTGTACTGTGGCAGCACTGTCCAGTTGCTGACCTGCACAAAGCCATTTTTGCCCCTCATTAGATTAGGAAGTCTGCTGATGCACTGACCTTGCCATTGCCCTCCTCAGTGTAGACCACTTTGTTCACCTGGTCCTTCTTGCCCAGCGTCTGCTGCGCCACTGCTTTGGGGGTCAGTGCCTGCAACACAGCAGTCAAACTCAAATCTGCCTTTGCTGCTGGCCTGCAGCTGAGCGCTGGGCTTCAGGAACAGGCTTCTATCCAAACAACCATTCAAACATCAGTCCTGCTTCCTTTATACCGTAAGTCCATAAGTCATTCTGTGCAGCAACGAGGCACAGCAATGATATACCTTTTGGCCTCTAATCTAAAAGGCATAAAACAACCTTTCAAGCAAGTATTCAGACAAACTTGCAAAGAAAGATACATAGAAACAGATATACAAACAAAAAGCTCCAGCCAGTCCAAAAGAAATCCTGCAGCTGCAAACAACTTTAAAACTCAATCACAAACTAAAACAGCAGTTCTGGGTCAACTACTGATAGACTACTAACCTTTATCAACAAACATGAGTCGAGGCGGAAATTGAAGTCCCCAAATATGTAGAGTGGCACTTTGCTGTACTGATCATTCTCAAACCTGAAATCAAGCAGACACATTCTCAAACTTGAAATCTAGCAAACACATCAGTCACCAACTTCATGTCAGTAAATAATACTCCAATTAAAAGTCTCCCCCCCAACTGACCCAAACCCCTGGGGGAAAAAAGCTGTCAGGCAGCAAGCATGGTCAGCCATAGAAATGTTTTACTGTGGAAAGGGGGGTAGGGTGGCTGTTTTATTGAGGGTGCAGCTGAGACTGAGTCAGCTGAGTCCTGCCTCGCATGAAACTGAAAACCAAAGTTGATGACCATCCCACTGCTCCACTGACCTTTGTAATGTGTGAAGTAACGCTCTTTTCCTGTTTCCACAGTAGAGTGAGGGACTCTGAAAAAAGAAACCAAAAGGCAATACAGAGAATACAGAAAGAGTCTCCATCACATCCATAATTACTGGATTTTTACTGGCAAATTTTACCTAAGACCAAATATGCCAAAAATGAGAAAGACTTACTTTTGTACTCTCTCTCTCTCTCTCTCTCTCTCTCTTTCTCTCTCTCTCTCTCTCTCTCTCTGTAATTCATGACTAACAAGCTGCATGTTTCATCATGCAAATTTTGTTCTTTTTTTGTCAGAAATCCAGACTTGAGGCATTAAAAAGAAAAGTGCTTGACTGATGAATAACCCAAGCAAATGTCAGGACCAACATTTGCACTTTCTACATCAAATCAACTTTGCAGTAAGTTTTACTTTTATAAATTTCAACTCACAAGTGTAATATTTTGTACAGGGGTATATATGTCTTACTTAAAGTTTTATTTCATATTGTGTATTATGTAAGAAACTGTCCACAAACAGACATGAAATTCGCTGAGAGGGAGCAATAAAGCTGAGTATTAATTTGCACTGTCGTAATAAATTTGAAAGCCATCAATCAGAAGACTGTTAGTATAATAAAAACAAAAACAAAAAGCACATGCTGAAAACCCTGCTTAAAATCACTGATCCAGTAATATTTTCACAATCAATGTGCTGTTTAGCTATAGCTCTGTAAGCACTGAATGCAACCAGTCTTTATCTACAAACTTTGCAAGTAGAAATGCAACAGCAATTAAATCTCTTACACTACAGCATTGCTCTCACTGTCTGTCACCGTTTCTGGTTCTGAACAGGGTGAGTTCTCTCCCTTGACCTCTTCAGTGCTCACATCAGATCGTGCCTACTAGTACAAGCTACTAGTGCTTGTTTTATCCATGGCAGTAGCCTGTATTGAATTATTAGAGTTGGTAGGTTCTGACCAAGGGGTACTTATTACCACTGTTGGAATGTAAAGGTTTAGTACACAGACTAAAGTTTTATACATAGACATCCATCAACATCATTACATAGCTTACCCAGCATAGTTACCAAAAAGGATTTTAGTAAGCAAAAATGTAATTCTAATAGCTCTACTCACGGATTCCATAGCAACAATGTTGGAAGCATCATGGAAGAGATGAATATTGACCAAGTCAAATATGCTGCAAAAGACCAAACCTGATTTTTACAACAACAACAACAACAACAAAATCCTGCACAAAAGTAATTGCCTGAGGCTCCAGACTTCCAGCCACCCAGTGTTCATTCTCTCCAGTTCATGGTGCTGGCTGGGTGGCAACACAAGGCAAATCCAACAAAATCCTTGACACTTTATTTTGCCATCCCTTGGAAAACAAAAATAAAACAAACACAGTAAAAGAAAAATAAGAGAAAAAGAAGGGGAAGTAGAAGAACTTACACAAGTACTGTTTGTAGACAGAAAATAAAATTCATCACCTATAATCACAATAAAAATAATGGATATTTCTGGCTCAGGTGAGCCCAAGGTGCTTACATGTATACAAAAATTTAAAAGGATAAGGGTGGTACACAGTTATATGACTATACTATCAATCACACTAAACAAACACTATACAGCAAATCCATGCCCACAAGTAAAACATCTATATATATATATTATATATATGTAAATATATATGAACAAATATATATAGCGATCATCATACTATACAAACACTTACTATACAGCAAATCCATGCACACAAGTAAAACATCTTATATATATATATATATGAATATAATATATATATGAGCAAATACCTTTTTTCTTCTTTTTCGTTATTGTCAACTTCACAGTTTCTTGATAATAATGATTAGACTATATGTTTGTTTAATTGTAATGTTTGCTTTTTAACTTACCAGTTGTTGATGCTCCAACGTGTTCGAAGGAACCCTTTCCGTGACCACTTGAACTTTAACAAACAAAGAAAATAATAAAAATAGTGAAAATATTTACTAAATTTTAAAGTGAACAAGTCAATAAATGAAAGGAGTGAGTGCCCAAGGCAAAGCCATTTTCACTTGTTTGATTAAAGCTGCAACTGCAAGGCTGCAGTAAAGTTTGTTTCATTGTTACAATAGGTGCAACCTTTGAGATCAAACAAATTCCAATGTTATAGTTTCTATCAAGTCCAGAAACACATTAATGAAGCCATGCCAAAGACACATAGGGAATTTTGTCTGTGAATTTGTCAGTGTTAAGTATGGAACAACTATATCAAGTCTAAATTTTGAGCTTTCAGTTTCACAATATTTCCAATCCCCTACATCCTTGAAATTAATTTCTGGACACCAACCTGGTGTAATAAAAATCATTCAACAGTTGTTATCAACCGGCAAAGTCTGAAATATCTAGCTTACATAAGACTGAAAAAAGCCAACCGTAACAGTTTTTGCCATGGATTGCCTTGTTTTCAAGAATATTTGTTATTACACACACCACACAATCTTTTCATATGAAAGAAATTCTGACCCAATGACCTCCATATTCAGTGACCATCTCCATTTCTTCATTGAATACCCTTTGTTGTTAGGTTTTAATTGTGCTGAACCCTTGATGACCATCTTCATAAAAGAAAAAAATTTAACCAACTTTTTAACACCACTTCTAGGAGTGCTGTCTTCTTTACTGTCTGGTTGTAAATGAACCCTCTTCAAACTCAAATTTAATGGACTTGCAATACAGTTCCACAAGAAAGGTGTGCCCCTTTCACTGTCTTAAATTAACAGATCATGTACACACAAACTCAGTAACAGACTAGTTACTAAGCCTACAGATTGAAAAATAAGCAAGGAACACCATTTATAGGAGTGTTTTCTTCTCCACTATTACATTGTAAATGAACCCTTAGAGACAATAAACTCTTCTAACACAAATTTTAACGGAGTTTGGAAGTCCATTAGAGGAGCATGCCACTTTCACTGTCTTAAAAAGTCACTCACACATACTAACTAACTAACTAAGCCTTTAATGGACTTTAGGATGCTGCTCCATTAGAGAGGCATGCCACTTTCACTATCTTAACCACTTAAGTACTGATACTGCACATGCCAACTGACTAAGCCTGTGGTAAAATATGTATGTATACATGTATGTAAGGTCAAGGAACAACTTTGCATTTCTTTCTGATGAAGACTTGACATTTTTTCGTTCCGAAGAAAATGTTTTTGACCAAATGTGCAGCAGACATGGTTTTTTTGTTTTTGTTTTATTTGTTTGTTTTTCTTTTTCTTTTTCTCACACTTTAGGTTTAGCAGGTCATGTTTAGCCTGTAAGCTTGGTTGCTAAAATCCCAGGGGTCACCCTGCACCTTCAAAGGGTCACAGCCATTACTAAGTTTGGTTGTTAAAATCACAGGGGTCACCCTGCACCTTCAAAGGGTCACAGCCATTACTAAGTTTGGTTGCTAAAATCCCAGAGGGTCACCCTGCAGCTTCAAAGGGTCACAGCCATTACTAAGTTTGGTTGCTAAAATCCCAGAGGGTCACCCTGCACCTTCAAAGGGTCACAGCCATTTCTAAGTTTGGTTGCTAAAATCACAGGGGTCACCCTGCACCTTCAAAAAATGGTCACATCCATTACTAAGTTTGGTTGCTAAAATCACAGGGGTCACCCTGCACCTTCAAAAAATGGTCACATCCATTACTAAGTTTGGTTGCTAAAATCACAGGGGTCACCCTGCACCTTCAAAAAAAGGTCACAGCCATTACTAAGTTTGGTTGCTAAAATCACAGGGGTCACCCTGCACCTTCAAAAAATGGTCACAGCCATTACTAAGTTTGGTTGCTAAAATCACAGGGGTCACCCTGCACCTTCAAAAAAAGGTCACAGCCATTACTAAGTTTGGTTGCTAAAATCCCGAAGGATCACCCTGCAGCTTCAAAGGGTCATTACCAATATTTAATAATAATAAATCTCTCACACACACACATGACAAAAGTCTTGAAGGTCAGAGTCACTGATGTAACCATATGACTAATGACTGACACAATGACCAGTGTGGTAAGGCATACTGTTAAGTTTCAGTGCATCTGGGTCAAATTAATTATGCAAAGGGGGGCAACACATGGGTCTGAAGTTTAGTGTGTCTGTCAGGCTCCAGCATAGTGTGCCAGCTACCCATCTCTGTGTAATGATTAACACTTATTTTACTTACCTCAGGGAAAAAATGTTGTGGGAATTTTGCTTTCTCCTTGATTGGGACATTTTCAATGTTTCCTGATAGCACCTAAAATGAACAAAAAATCTTCAAAATGCATACAGAAAATGAACGCAATGTGTGTTTGCACACACAAACATACTAACCACCACCACAACCACACCACCACAACACACACAAACACAACTGTGCAAACAGAATATCAGAAAACAGTCCCTGTTCTGTGTTCATGACAATGAAAACAGAACCTGAACAATTCAACCTGAACAATTTCTTAGAGATTATTTACATTATGCCTACATGCAACAATGGTATCAGAACTGTTGCTTACCTCACGGCCTTCAACAGCCACAAACTTGCAATCTGAAAATCAGAGAGAAGTTAGTTACTGGACTTTAACGTCGTATCAACCACACTGGGTCATCTCAGGGCAACCAAACTCTGTCATGCTTATGCACAATTCAGAACTTTTCTCATATAATTATATATATATAAACCTTTCTCAGTCCACAAAATCAGTACATACACAAATAAAAAACAAAACATACACACACAAACATTAAACACAATTTTTTTGAAGAGTTAGTCCCTTAAATACTTTCCTTGTCCTTAGCAAATAAGGCTAGTAAATGTTGGTATTGTTGACCGTTCAGTCTAATTTATAGATACCAGATTAAAGAAAACATTTCTTTTAAAGGGAGGAAGGGAAACACACAAACAAAAAATTAAATTTTGCCCAGAGAACAGTTTGATTACATAAGGTTCAGTGCTTCAGACGATATCTTCTGTAAAAAAAAAAAGAGGGCCACATGGACACAGAGTGTGTGATTTCAATACTTGTACCCCTAAACTTCATTACGGGGGTGTAGAGAGAACATAATCTCACTTTCTTTTATTAAGGTCGATATCATGCACTTGTACACACACACACACACACACACACACACAAATACAGACTCACACAGAGCTATGGATCACAGACATTAGATCAAATGCCTGTTGGTGCTTGCAGCTTTTAACATTAATACTTTACAGGAACTGAGACAATATGACATTTTTGGTATGCGTATTTTTGCGAAGATCACAAAGTACATTCATATGTCTGCTTGAGGTAATTAAGTGATATGTGATTAATGCAAATAACTATAGATCTATATGTGCAACGTCTTTTCGTCAGTGTGGATCCCCTGCTTCTGAATTATATAAATAAAGGGCAATTTAAAATAAAATAAAGTAACTTCAATCAGTGAAGAAAAAATTTACAACTAATAAACAAGGTAATGCTCAACAAGACAACTGGACTGATTCTGCATGTAGGACATGTGTAAGTGCTGATGGTCCAAGGTAGGTAGGTCATACAAATCCAAACATACTGACTAACCTACAGACAACAGACACCTCATCTTGAAAATTAATAAGCATGTCAAAAGCTATAGCTGTGCAGGTGAGCGGACAAACACATTATAGGTGTACGAACAGAAATTCAGCATCCAACTAAGGAACTATTCACAGGGACATTGTTGCCTTATACTGTGAAGATAAAAATAACTGTGGCTGAAGTCTGTGATAGATAACAGTTCCCTGGGTCTGGAAATATAGCAATCCGGCCATAACCCTGAACACCCTTGTAATGTGTGCTCTGCTAGCATCATACAAGTCCACTGGCTCCACTCCCTTCGGCCTTAAATGCCACTCTCTCCTCTCTCACTCCACTCCGTTATCAATTACGCTCGGGTATCTGTTCTCTCCACGGAGGGTCGGGTCTGTCTGCAGCCATCTCCACAGCCCCGTGATTGCATTTTTGCCCAGAGGCGGCCTGTTGGTTCCCTCCTGCAAGGGGCCTGAGGGCGAGGTGCAACGTCCCGCTGGTCCGGCGCTCTGTGCTGCATTACACACTGCGCATGGTAAGGCGGGTGGGGGATAGGGTAGGGGGACAGGTGATCAAAACCTGCTACTTCACACAACTAGCAATCTCCCTCCATGCTTTCATCGTGGGACTTGACACCACACCAAAAGAAGGACGGGGACGCAGTGCAGACAGCATTGAGCTCTGGATCAGCCGGGGACCCCACACACTGACACCGCTGATGAGGAAACTAAGGGACCCACTTCTGGATATCCAGACCTGTCAAAGTTTCTCTCAAGAACAGAACATGGCCACTTTGCCTACTGCCCGGAATTCCGATACGTAATTTCTGCTTCCTGCGTTCATTTCAGCTTTTCCCCCCAACCCCTTTTCCGTTTCAACATAGTGTGTGTGTGTGTGTGTGTGTGTGTGTGTGCTGGGCTCCCATTCACGCAAAAATGTGCCTTCCTTACGCACTACAACTGAAACAAGCGCACAAAACTTATACATGACGTGTGACATGAACAATGGATCTGACTTTACCCGTAGTTTATGACTTGTGTTTTAATCATTTATGACCTTCGCGGTTGACTGGGCCAATCTAGAATATCAAGAACCAGTCACTCCCACTCTGTGTGTGTGTGTGTGTGTGTGTGTGTGTGTGTGTGTGTGTTGTGTAAACAGAACAAAACTTGATGGTGCGAGATAGAGAAGGACAATATTTGAGGTCAGTCTTTGAGGAGACTTATTTCCAAATCAATATGTACACAGTCGATCAGCCCTCTCGCGCTCGCCACTTTTCTCCACACATAATACTTGGCCGCATGCACACAGGCACCGTGCAGCTGCTGTAAAACTGGATGGTCATGGCCGACTAGGCTACGGGCTGACATCCCAACTACAGTTCTCTATTTGGTCCTTTCTTCCACACCGAACAGAAATTGTCCAACCAAAAATATGTTCGGCTGACGTCACTGAACATCAATAACAACACAGATCTACGTATAGATCTAAAAGTCTGCTCGTAATGTATACATTGTGTGTGTGTGGGGGGGGGGGGGGGGGGGGGTGCGAGTGCGTGCGTTTTGGGGTAACGTGCACTCCGTCTGCTTACATTAAAACTGGTCCCAACACAATGGCCTAACGAGGGAAAATAGGACTCTAAAGACAGAATACCAGTTCCACTAACTCTACTCGAGCGGCTGTCGATTCCCATTTCCTCCATTAGTCAAGCATACAGGAATGTAATAATGATTTGCTGCCAACAAGGCTACAAGCCCAATTTGATGCTCGCAGGGCAAAGAATATGTGTTGTCAGTGCCAAAATTGGAAAAACCGATACGCAAGACCTGCTGGAACTCAAGTATAAAACGGACATTCTTATGTTGTTTGTTCTGTGTTATGTCACGCAACAGCCTTACATGAAATGCCCCTTGTGGTGACAACCTGTTATTCAGTGGTAAACTGAAGTAAACTGTACGTACCCCCAAACTCTTAACTTTTTTTTTTTTTTTTTTTTGAAGCACGTATTACTGTGGAATAACCCACAGCTAAACCACTGTGCAAAGGGACTTTCCCTATTTTCATGTCCGAGTGGACATGTACTTTGACAACAACCGACAAAACAGTCACAGTGACCAAAACCTTAAACCGAAACCGTAGCAACTACTAAAGCTCCACAAAAGTCGTTTATGCAAACCAAACTGTTCATAGTAAAACCAAACTGTTCATAGCAAGAAAGGGCAGAAATTTGGAATCTCCATGACCAACTCGGTAAGTGAAGGACACCACGACACCGGAACACCGTGCCCATCTTTGATTTGCCGCAATGTCACTGCGCTTACAAGAGTACAGAGGACATAACACAGAAATAGCTTCAGTGTGTACGTTACCAATTAAAAGATTGCTCAGATCAATACGCCTGCAAAGAAATCTTCGGCACAGGCATTTTACTACCAAACAAATGTCAAACTATCATCACGATCTTTTAAAACTACGTCATACTTCCTATTTTCACAGTCACGTTTGAATTGTGAGGCCAAACAAAAACAAAAAAAGGGGGGGGGGGGGGGGTAGGAAATAATCAACCCACGATCTAATGTTCAGTACTTGTGAGGAGTGAGACAACGTGTAATTTTAGAGAAACTATCATTTACCAGATCAATTTCTCCTTCTTGGTGTTAAACATTTCTTCGTAGTAACTTTCAACAGTCTGAGTGAGACAGACAGACAGACAGAGAGACAGAGAGATAACGACCGATTAAAAAAAATTTTTTTTTTTTTTACGAGAGTAATGGAATAAGTAATAGTCAAAGCAAATACCTTTTTACATCCTGCCCTCGGGCAAACAGTCCAAAACAAAATATCAACTCAATATCAAAACATCATGTTAACTAGTGTGTGTGTGTGTGTGTGTGTGTGTGTGTGTGTGTGTGTGTGTGTGTGTGTGTGTGTGTGTGTGTGTGTGAGACAGACAGAGAGGGCCAGACAGACAGAGAGAGACAGAGATTAATATGCAGAGCATACATGTACATAGCATGCATATTTGATACATCAGTTTATAAATATTAAGAATATAAATTATGTGTACGCAAGACAATCATGTTATAAATAAAAGAGTGCACAGAGAGAGAGAGAGAGAGAGAACTGTTTTTTTTTGTTTTTTGTTGTTGTTGTCAGGCGCGCCCAAAAAGGCTGGAAGATGGGACAGGTGTTGGGGGTTGGGTGTGGGAGAAGTGAGGGCAGCAAAGACGGCAGCGGCAATGCAATAACTTTTTCAATAAATCAAAGCCGCCACCAGAATGTCAATCAATCCTCCGCAACTTGCTTCTCCAAATTCATGCAAAGGCAAATTAAATTAAAGCAGCTGGTTGGATTTCAGCGACTGAAAGCTGGCACGGTAAAGCAAGTGAGCACT
The DNA here is from genome assembly GCA_018857735.1 of Alviniconcha marisindica. Classification (NCBI taxonomy): domain Eukaryota; kingdom Metazoa; phylum Mollusca; class Gastropoda; family Provannidae; genus Alviniconcha; species Alviniconcha marisindica. The sequence continues at coordinate 331,419 of JABMCL010001327.1, read as the reverse complement.
TCACATTCCAAGCAACAGATACAAAACCAACATCTACCCACCAGCCACTGCCCCAGTTGTTTTTTACAAAGCACTCCACGCTGGGAATTTGTTGTGGGTGGTTTCTTTGTAAATTTTGTGGTCTGTTTTGTTTCTAGCTCCTCCCGCCCCCTCCCCCCTCTCCCCATCGCGCCCGCCCGCTGCCCCTTTTTAGGGGGGGGGGGGGGTGTCACTGGGTTGGGGAGAAGGGTAGTTGGGGTTTTGTGTCCCATTCTCTCCATACTAGTTTACAAGCCATGAGCGACCCGCCAAGTTCCCGAGCTAATCAGACAGAAGCGTTACGACTGCCTGGGAGACCGGCACCAGACTCGTAAATTGAATTACCTTTAGTTTATGTCTACGCCTTCATCCATCAGCAAACCTCATTTGACCGATCCGACCATTGGCTCGTAAACTGTTTCCCACAGGCAGTGAGAGACTGTGTAAAGAGCCAGAAATGATAGCAGGTTGGAGAGAGATGAAGAATTCCGTATTACCGTATCATGTTCAGGGCAAACGTGTAAAGTTATATTCATTTCCATCCTGTGTTTCACCATGTGAAGCTACACTGTTGACTGAGCGTGAATATCATGTTGTTTTCTTTTCTTTTCTTAGCAATTTTTATTCAGGTTTTAAAAATATAATGCATAAACACATTGAATACATATGTGATTTGTTGATTCAGGGCAACAAATGACTATGATTATACTTGCATTAAAAACCTGCATTAAAAACCTGGGAGTTCAAAATATGGTCACTACCTCATATCATGTAATTTGATATATTCTCCGTGTTGCACAAACAAACAAAAAATATTTTCCTGTCAGAAGTTCTACAGTTGTCACTATCATTGTTATTGACGCAGTCATTCAGTCGCCTTGAGAGAGAGAGAGAGAGAGAGAGAGAAGGAGGAGAGAGGAGAGAGAGAGAGAGAGAGAGAGAGATTTTTAGACACCAGGACCGCACCTCCAAATGCATAACCCAGACAATCTGCCCATTAGATGTAGTCCCATCTGCCTGATTTTTTTTTTTTTTTTGGCCTTCAATTAGGATAGAAGCTGGAAAGCACTGATTGGCCTATTTTAGGCTCGCGCTTCATCAGACGAGAAAGAAAACGGAGATCGACAAATTCAGTTTTACAGAAAACGCATAAAGATGTTTCGATCAGGCTTTTACATATTATAGCGTACATTGCGTGTGGGAAGTTTTGATTTGTAAGTTTACGGAGTGCTTTCATTCTTCTCTTCTTCAACAATACGAAAAGATTGGAGAGCAGGAATAGCTCAGTGGTTAGAGCGCCGGACTCGAGATCGATACGTCGCGGGTTCGAGTCCCGGCAGGAGCGGCGATATTTTTCCTTCTTCTTCCGAGTCAACTTTTTGGGCTGACCTTTATTTCGGTACCCATTTCACCCCCGTGTTACCGCAGTAGCACGTTAAAGATGAAGGTCACGTTACAGCTAAACAAGCATGCGTCTCACGTATGTGGCTTCGCACGAAGTGACGTGACACAGCGCATGGCTGTGTGGTGTACACGCAACGCGCCGAGACGGCAGAAGTTTCACGTGGCACCAGCAATGTAACAACCAAACAGCGCTATACGTACACCACTTCGACGGATGTTCACAACGCGTTATAAAAAGCTACACTCATTTTAGAATCACAGGCGACAAAAGCGCAGAGCGGAAAATAGCGCTGTTATAAAAGCGATCACCATCATCAAAAGATGTCTGTGCACGAACGCACTAAGCAAAGAAAATACTATGTCATCGGAAGATTGTACACGGGCACCAGGACTCAGAATTACAAAGTATTTTCGATATCCAGGCAGCAGAATCTTATATTACATGGGTCTCAAATTCGGGAGTTCCGAGATCGACCAATATGAATGTTGTCAGCCACAACACCGCCAAGCGAGCGAACGAGCGCGCGAGAGACTGAGCGTGAGGTGGAGGGTGGGGGTGGGATGTTCTGCCACACGCCCATAATATAGACAGAAACGAACTTAGAGACGAATATCGTTCAAGCATCATCAAGTTTCACCACCTTGATCGGGTTTCACACACGCGTTTTGGTGAAAGTTTTCATCACCGGTCGAGAGCTTTCAGAAGTGATCAATCGCAAGTCACGTTTTGACGCGAGGCAGACCAAAAACGGCACAGAAAAGGCCAAACTAAAAATGAAATTAAGAGAAAAAGACAAGGAATGTGCCAGAAGAAAATAGAAGAAAAAAGAAAGAAATGCATGGTTCGAAAATAGGAAGAAAAAAGAAAAAAAGAGGAGGAAGAAATGCATGGTTCGATAAGAGAACAAGACTCTAGAAAGCGTGATATGAACCAAATACCTTCATTGAGCAAATAAATGCTTACAAATCGTGTTCGAGGTCAACAAAACGATTCACCTTTGCATCTAAACATAGCCCTCCTGCGTCACGGCTTCCACCGAATATAGGTCAGCTCTATTTAGGAAATCATAGGCGCTAGTTATTATTGCTATAATTAATCATGCCATTGCTCAGTTGATGTTCCAAGTCCTGAGATCGTGATTTCTCCTTGGAGCAGAACTACTCGCAACACATCGCGCGCCAGTTTAAGTATCTTGATTAGTAAATTGTTCCACTTAATATGCTCATGCTGGAGATTAAAAATACCCGCGAGACATTAATTCAATTTTACTGGAGCATAATATTACCTATTATTCTTTGTTTTCAGGGCCCATACGTACGGAAAAAAAATAGTCCCCTCAATCACCTTTACTCTCTAAGCGATGACAACGCTGGGAGAGGGGGGAGGGGGGAGTGGAGGGGGGGAGGAGGAGGGGGAGGGGGGAGGGGGAAAGGGGAAGGGGGAAGGGTTGGCATGTGTGGCGGTAAAATAGGACTATCCGGCCAGCCTAAACGCATTTAAAGTGACGGACTCATATTTCTACCTTCAAACAGCCTAAACGTCGTTGAAAAATGCCTGCTCGACGTTGCCGTTACGGACAGAGGCTACTATTGCGGAGAAAACGAACACCTGTACGGACCGACGCCACCTCATGTACAAATTGCTCTTCAAAGAAAATTGGATTCAGGGATCAAAACACGTCATATTTAACACAGATGGCAAAGAAATAACGCTGGAAAGGAAAATCTCGAATGGCAGGAAAATCTCGAATGGGAAAGAGTCACTGGGCCACTGATCTGCTACAATCCAAGTGAACTTTTTTGTGGCTAAACGATACTTTTGTCGGCAGTAACAGAAGAAGATCAAATGAAGTACATGGATGGATTCACGTCAAATCTACTGACCTACTGCGCCTGTGGGCAAGACAAATGGACAATTACAGTATCATACGTCAATCGTGAGTATGCAGGGTCACCGAAGCCCGCGCGGTGCTAAACTATTCCCTGCAAGTTTCTACAGTTGTCCCATACATGCACCACTGGCTTCTTTCCCTTTTGGTTTAAACAAAGTTTATTTACATTCATGAAAATATGGACAATCAAAATCATTGTATGAGCATTAAACAAGCTAAGCTTATAGTAAATGCTCACAAACATAATTTACTAATTAATTCATTTGCAACAACGGGTATGTATGTTTATATTAAACAACATGAAAACAACGACAAAAATCAATCGAAAATCAAGAGAGAGAGAGAGAATGCTCTTATGCGCTGCCAGTAACTATTTAATTGAGTTTGTCATTCCATGGAAAAACGGCTGGACTGGGTAATGAAATCTTGGACAGCTTTAAATATTAATGAGTTCATATTGTTTGATATGTTTGGATCCCCTTGCAGGAGGGTAGTAATGTTTAGCAAATTTGCAGGGAGTCTGAATACGGTGTTTTGACGCACGTGTGTAAAACGTGGGCAGTGTAGAATGTAGTGTTCCGATGTTTCTTTTCTTTCTCCACAATCACAAGAGCTATTTGTTGTTAAGTGTCTGTTTAATAGGTCGTAATTTAGGTCGCTTATTCCAAGACGGAGTTTGCAATGTGTTATCTGTGCTTTTCGACTACCGTTGTAAAAGAAAGGCGGGGGATTTGTGTCATTTCTGGAGAGGAAGTGTTTAACTTGACTAATTGATTCTGTTCGCTGTATGTTTTCTGGTAAATTATTCCACAGTGTAGTTGTCGATGGGAAAAATGATTGCATGTAAGTCTCAGTCTTATGTTTTGGTACCTGTCGTTGGAGTGGTCGTCGTCGATGGTATGGATTAGTTGAGGAAACAAGTGGGGGTAAATGTTCTTTCAAGTAAGTCGGGGTATTTTCTTGAACAATCTTGTGGTACATAATAATTTTGTGTCTGAAGCGTCTTTCTCGTAAAGTCGTAAACCCTGATTCAGTGTATAGTTTCTGGTGACTTGTTCCGCGAACAGCTCCTATAATGGTTCTTATTGCATCGAGGTGTAAACTTTCCAGTTCTTCTGCTAATTTCAGACTACAATTATCCCAAATGACGTCGGCGTAATCTAACTGCGGTAATATAAAAGACCTATACATGGTTTCAAGAGCTTTTCTGCTAAGACGATATTTAAACGATCTTAGGCAAGCGACTTGACATCTACATTTTGCAGTTAACATTTTAATATGACTCTCCCATTTACAGTTGTTTTGAAAAATGATTCCTAAATGTTTATGGCTATAAGTGTCTTCTAAAATAGTCCTTCCAAAATTCAGTGATTGAAATTGGTGGTTTTTGTTCCTGGTTATGTTCATCAGTTCTGTCTTCCTTTCGTTAAACTCAATTTTCCATTTATTTGCCCATTGCATTATTTTTTCAAGATCATTGTTTAGAATTTCAGCTCGGATGTGTGGATTTTCTAAACACAAATACATACTAGTGTCATCTGCGAAACGCTTAATAAATGATTCAATGTCTTCAACAATGTCATTTATGTAGATAAGGAACAGAAGAGGTCCTAGGACTGAGCCCTGTGGGACACCTGCAGGTACAGTTAAGTAATCAGATCTGCTACCGTGGAGTACCACAGCCTGTTTACGTTCGGCCAAATAGTTTTCGAACCAATGAAGTAAAGTACCTCTAATTCCAGTAGCTTGCGATTTCCGTAGTAAGCCTCGGTGCCATACTTTACCGAACGCGTTAGATATGTCAAAGAAAATTGCTTGAGCAGTTAATTCACTGTCAAATGACTTACAAAAGTCATCGTATATACTTAGTAACTGGTACACGGTTGAATCTTTTGGAGTGAATCCTGATTGTGACGGTGTTATTATTTGGTTTGCGTTTAAGTAATTAGACACATGGCGATGAACACATTTTTCTAGAGTTTTTCCTACGCAACTTAGCAAAGATATAGGACGGTAATTAGTACACTGTTCTTTGTTACCCTTTTTATGAATTGGTGTAACGTGTGCTGTTTTCCAGACTATGGGAAAAATTCCTTCATTAAGTGATCGATTGAAGAGAAAAGTTAATGGTTCAGATGTGATTCCAGCGCTATTTTTTAAAATTATATTATGTAATTGATCAGGGCCTGTCGCCTTTGCTGTGCTTAATTTTTTAAGAATATTATTTACTTCTTCTACACTCAAATGTATTTGATTTATACTCGTTAATAATTCTGGTACATCTGGAACATCATCGTTGTCTTCAATAGTTGATTAGTTGATGAAAAATTGGTTAAGTATAGTCGCCTTCAGTTAGTTAGTATAATAAGTAACTCAATCTTTTTCTAATGGTGGTATTACGTCTGGATCAGATCCCTTGTTGTTCATGAATGACTTTACTAGTTTCCACCAGTTTTTGGTACCGAATGTCGCGCTGGAAGACGCACGATTGTCTAAATCCTGTAAATAATCTAATTTCCTTTTCCTTATGGCGTAGGTTAGATCGTTCCTGATTTGTCTAAAGCATTTCCACGACTGGTCGGTATTAAATATTTTAGCTTTTTTGTGTAGCTTATTTTTGTTTCTTATCAATTGTTTAATTTCTTCAGTTATCCATGGTTTGTCGCACTTTCCCTTTTCTTCTTCTTCTTCTTCTCCTTTTCTTCTAATCTTCTTTTTTCTTTCACGCGACATTGCAGCCTTAGGGGTATTAGCCACCAACGTGTTTCCAACAAAAATAGAATACACTACAACAAAATGAATCCTATACGGAGGCATCCTCTTCAAGAAAAGAGAAAGTGGGCGTAAGTAAAACCTATTTAGGGAAAGGTAGCGCGCATTTTCACTTTTAGTTTTTACGTGAAGTCGGGGGCGGAAGGGGTGGGCGAGTTTTTTAAATATTTTTTATGGAACAATTGGGCGGATAAAAACAAGCTATTTGAAAACAGATACGTACAGCTCTAAACCAAGCCCGTAAAGGGTTACGAATGAACCGTCAATAAAACAGAGAACAAAAAAGCAAACAAACAAAAACCCACTAAAAACAGCAAAAAACGTTCAAATGCTTCACAATATTGGACAGACGGCCCATGATCTAATCCGCGTATTTAATAGCTTTTACATAATTTGAACTTGAACGGTTAAGAACATGGAAAGAAATACAACTTTTAAAGCCAATGCTTGATCCCACTGTGGCCAGTTACTAAAACTTATAAATGGTTAGAGTTCAGTAAGTTCCAGTGAGTCGAGTCCTATTGTTTAAGGTATGAATCACAGCCAACAGTCAGACGGCATAGCCTAGAAATTATCACAACAGTTAACGCACACAGACTTACAGTTTTTAAATCATTTGAGTTTTTAGGTCATCAAACACACTCACATCTTTTAAATCATCAAGCTACCCTACTGACTGACTGACTGACTCTCTGTGTGTGCGTGCGTGGGTGCGTGCGTGTGTGGTGTTTGTATGCGCAACTTTGTTTTTACTGTGCTTTGGTTTTTTGCTTTGTAATGGGCTCTGTGCTCCAATTTGGAGAAACAGCACATAACAGACTACATTATTATTATCAACTTTCCCAAGCACAGCAAGAAAATTACTCGCCTTCAGCTTCAGAAACATCGTTTGTAAATTCTATCGTTCAAAAGGCACGCAGAACTGCCCAAAAAATCAAAACACTTAAATGGTTAAAACTGACTTTTTAAAATTTTACACAGAACTATTAATGTGCACAGTTCCCACACATCAGTCTTTCACAACAACAAACGCTCAGTGACGGTTCTTGTACACGAACCACGAAAACAATGGGGGCGAAAAAGCAAAGGAACCATTTTTGACCCCATTGCATGCGATCAAACGTAAACACATAAGCACAGAGAAAAAAACTAAAACAAGACAGAGGCAGGCAACAAGTATTCACACAACACATACACGCGCGCAGACACATACACGTGCGTATGCACGCACATACACGGATGGGGACACTTACCAACAAAGTCCCAGATGAGCACATTGTCGATATCTTCATGAATGAAATATAGGTTCCCAAGAGCCTGCAAATACACAAACACTGAAATTACGTAAAAAAATCATACATTATTCAACGGAATACAATGACGCTGAGAGGATTTTTCACACAGCAGGAAACATCCACAGCGCCACCATAACCGTGTTTTCAGGAACAGCTGAGATGGCCGAGCATAGGGGAGGTGAGGGCGGGGTGGGCAGGCGGACAAATATGATTAAAAATACAACAATCTGATAATATAGTAATCCAGAAGTCCCAAACAGCAAGAAACACACACAAAGCCATCTAATCAGTCTTTTCATAAATAGTGGAGGAGGAGTGACGGGTTTATGAATGCACCAGCGCACGATGGTGTTTGGAAGCCAGTTCGACGTCCTCATACTAGTGCCTCTATCGAATGCATTGTTAAAGTGTGTACGTGTGGGGTAAAAACAAATGTGTGAAAAGGGCTTCGACCTTATCACTCTGCATGCAGACAGAGAAAACACAACGGTGGAAAGAGTGGGCCGTGAGGAATTGTGGAAATTCGAAAATCAACCAACGTACACATTCACGCACGTACACACACACACACACACACACACACACACACACACACACACACACACACACACACACACACAGGTGTGCGCACGCGCACATACACACTCAAAGTCATGCAAATCGACAAACCATATCCACTGAAAACAAATCAACGATTAATCAATAATGGAAGAAGATGACAATGTATGGTTATGGTACACAATTAACTTTGTCACTGACCGTGAATCTATCGGCAGCAGTATAGTCTTCGTCCAAAAATATCCTGGCTCTGTCGTACTTCTGGAGCTCGTCGCATGCCAGCAGGTTCCTGAAAAACGCGGACATTTACTAATTTACCGCTTCTGTCACATGTAGGTCAACAGAAGAGTCAATGGTACAAGAAAACTGTCGTTTCTTGGTCACTGTGCATGCTTACTTTTGGTAATGTATTATGTTATGTACGGTTACAACAACATCCGCAGTCATTGCTGTATAGTATGATTTTTGACCGTAACTGCTCTGACAGGTGATCGTCGAGCCCATGTGGTCCCGAGTACCCCCCCCCCCCCCCCCCCCCCAATTCCTTCTTCAGTTTCTTTGTTTTTGTCCCTCGTCTTCTTTACTTTACATATTCACCAAAATGTAAAGGAGAAAGACGTTTAACGGTTCTGAAGCCACCGGAGTACCAATGCACTTTTATTTCATGCAGCTTTGCTCTCCAAGCGTAAGCCATCGAACAGACAGAAGGCAGTGTACAATATTTTGCTGTGCGCATACAGAGGAAATCAACCAACACTCATCTCCGCACCCATCCCAGCTGTTGGACAAGAACAGTGATGGTTTTCAATGATCCCGAGTCGCAGTTTGTAGACGGAATGTCAATAACTGAATTGGAAATGACAGTGGGCGAGGATGTTTAGCCATATAATCAAAACTAGCATGTCGAATGCACGGCAATCGTTCTTTTAACTGTTTTTTTTCAGGCATCCCCGTTTTCAAACAAATGGGCCACCACGTAGCAGCGGGCGGTGTGGTCGGCTGTGACTTGAGCTGCCCCATGCCACGGGAAGAATGGGGAAAAGTGAAAGCCCCCTCAGTTTGTGAGATCATGCATCAGGGGAGTCCTGTAACAACGTCAGCAAGAGGAAACCTCAAGTGTCATATGCAGCCACGTACTAAGTGTTAATCCCCACGGAGCTGACCTCAAAGCCCCATTGACGTCATCAAAATACCTCGCTACCCCAGCCCCATCTCTCCTTGTGTCACGCTGGTTTGCCCCGGGTTCTGCACCATGTGTGACAGGCACATGTCACAGTCTTTTTCGTTTTTACATGTTCCGATTTGAGAAAATGTACAATCGTGCAGACACTGGTGTTTTCTGCAAAAGCAAACATGGGAAGCTACTCCATGAAAAAAAAGTTCACTTTCCCAGCCAAAGAAAGGAGCAGTCTATCCCATCTCGTGTTCCCAAATCTAAATCTGACGGCAAACTTCTCTGTGCAAAATGGACTTGGATAATCTTTGATCACCCACCGTTCCTCTTCACACCCAACACCACAATTCCGTCACTTCAAGACATACCACTCCAGCGAAAACACCTGGACATCGCTCTGTTTCCAATGCTGCTCCTTATGTCAAGAATTTTCTGTTTCGTGAAACTGGATACATTTAAAACCGCTCTGACCCATCTGTTTAAAACCTATCATTGCAAGCAACACCACCCCCACCCCCCTTCCCCCGCTGTCTTGTTATTTCAGTTGAATGATGTGATGTGTGCGCGTGCGCGTATGTCTCGCTGTTGTGGCTATACCCCCCTTTCTGTTAACTGAATAACAAAACTAATAATGTATATTATTAAAACATTATTACTGTTATTATTGTGTGGCGTTGCAGCTTGCCACGATACAGAAGGAATGTTTTGTCGAACTTAGTATTACACAATAACATCATGAAACTCCCAGATGACACAACAGCTGGGGTAACGTGCCTGTGATACAAATGTTTTGTTTCATTCAACCGGCAGACCTCTTGAAGTGGAAACAGGAGACGCTTAGCCGTGTGCCTGTGTGTCCTTGTTCACAGTAACAAAGCACGGCCGGTATTCCAACTCCCTCAACAAGCTAAAAATATACACACAAGTGGCAGTAGTGTGCTAACGCAGTAAGACGTCAATAATGAGGCGAGAAAACTAGAGTATTATATATTCTGATCTTATTTTGGTAACTCGAAGGAGAAGTTGCTGTTCTTGCGTCCGAACGAAAAGCTGCTCTACGTGTGCGTGCGAGTACGACAGAAAGAGGCATTTTGAGCAGTATGACAGTGTGTGCTGGGGAGGAAGGGGTGTGTGTGTGGGGGGGGGGGGGGGGGGGTACGTAAATTGACGGGGGAGGGAACAGGAAGTGAATGGGGGGTACAACTGATCATCAGTAGTGGAGGTGCGTGCGTCTTCGACAAGAAGCCGGCCGAAGCTGCGAGCACGTTTACACCACTGAGCTCAGCACACCTGAGAGTGGAGGGGGCCAGGGAGAGAGAGGCGGAGAGCTAAAAAGACGGAGATTTACACATGTTGGATTCTCCTACGGGAGGAGGGGGGGGGGGGGGGGGGGGGGGGGTGCTTTGCACTCCAAATGGAAAGCATGCAGTAACAGTGCAGCTCTACAGTCGGGGGGGGGGGGGGGGGGGGTGCTTTGCACTCCAAATGGAAAGCATGCAGTAACAGTGCAGCTCTACAGTCGACTCTACCGTTACCCCTCTGTGGTGTCTCGCGGGTGCAGAATGTAAACCCCCATCTGCTGAGAATTTAGAGCTTCCACAGAATCCTTTGATTTGTGGCGACTACATGGTATTACACTGCATTGCATGCTCCACGTTATGTATTCCGAGCTCATTCAGCGGCACGTTTCAGTGTCATTTTCTTTTAAAACCGCCCTCATATAACTGTAACGGTTGACTTTGAAGGTGTACCTCTTTTAGAGTTTATGTACCTTGTATTTACACGCATGCCAGGTGAGAGTTATCGTAGGCGACTCAGGTCTTTGTTGTTGTAGTTGTGTTACGTATTTCGAGCGCTAATTAACTCCCTTGTATGTTGGTTGACTGGTCGTCCATGAACGAAATGTAATTCCGATGCTTATGCATAACTGTCGGAATTTTGTATAACTGTATTAATCTATTGTTTATTCGTGCTTTTCTGTGTTTGTATACAGTATAGCGAGGACTGGCTGTTTGGTCCAAATGCACGTAATGCTACTATTCTTGAGTATTAAAGTTTTCTCAAGCGTCTTTTTGCCGTTTCGGCTGAATGTTTCCTGGACAAGGAGAAACGTAACCGTTGTGGGACTCTATCTCGGGCGACCCCTTATCCCAATCCCCCTTTCTGTGTGCGTGTGTGCGTGCGTGCGTGCGTGTGTTGTGCTGTGTGTAAAATCGTAAGCGCGCGCGTGCACGCGGATAAAAATGAACCAGAAACAGCTGAACCAAACGTGAGGTGGTGAGGTAACGGCACACTGACTTTTGTACTACAGTAAGCACTACACTTTTCCAACACATTAGGCACTGCACGCGCCTACTGGCAGCTAATTTGACCACCTGTTCCATCCAGTCAATTGCACGTGCCCGCTGACTGACTGCCGTTATCACAGCAACTGCTCGTTCAACAAATAACGGCCTGTCGACTATCTAACAAAACCCACCATACACGTACTTACTGGCTCCAGGATTGAAAGTGTTCGCCAACTCACGCCTGGGATAATTTAGCCGGTAATAGATTCTCGCTGCAACAGCCACCCCAGTACACAAGGTTGCCCCTATCAGTCATTGTAACAAGACAAACTACACACCACTGGCGCCGCTGAGCGAGTGGCTGGAACTGCGCCAGTCAAATTCTTCTCCCCCAAACAAAGTGATCTGTGACCAGGCTGGAAGCGTCAGCACAGACGTGCACCCTGGTAGATAAACTGCGGCCACGACCAGCTGCCTACATTTAGTGTCGGACTTTATGGAACACAGTGGCACGACTGGGAAATTGTTATACCCAACATTCAGACACATGGCTGTCACTTCAGGCGCAGCTTTTTTCTGGTTGCGTGGGAGAGGGGAATGGATTCTTCTTGGATGTGTAAGATCCCTTGCTTCATCGGGACAGAGCGTGTGTGTATGGTGTGTGTGTACCTTGTGCGTGTGTATGGTGTGCGTGAGTGAGAGAGAGACACGAGAGAGAGAGAGTGTGTGTGTGTGTGTGTGTGTGTGTGTGTGTGTGCGTGCGTGCGTGCGTGCGCGCGTGCGTGCGTGCGTGCGTGCGTGCGTGCGTGCGTGACTTCCACGACCGTTTGGCTGACCAAATGATTAATTCAGGTATCCACAAATTAATCAGATCCGAATTTTCGAACACGCTGAGGAAATTGTTGCAATGCTTTGCGAGGATCTGGCCCCAGTATTACATGGTACAAAATTTGTCGGTTCTGTTGTTGTTGTTGTGTGTTTGTTTGTTTTGGGGGGCGGGGGGTTATTCAAAGGCAAACATCTGCGTATCTATCTGAGCGAAAGGCTGTTTCTGCTCCGGAGAATGGAAGCAGAACAAAACCCTAATCACCTCGGTACCCCTAATTGGACTCACTTGTAGCACTGCCCGTGAGCCGGAAACCGAAGCACACTTCAGCTTCCAAAAAAACATTACCCCACTTCCCCAGCAATCTATTTCGGGATCATACTTTGGAGTGGACGGGCTTCTGTCGGTTGCTCACCTACTGGAGTATTCATCTAGTTTTATACAGGTTCCAGCCTGTTTGTAGGTCTTTGAGAAATGTCAAATGTATGGTAGCGGATCAGAATGCTTGACATACTGCCATGAATTCTGCTTTAACCCCCCCCCCCCCCCCCCCCCACGAACAAGACTAATGCGTGCGGTGAAAAGTCAGCAACACCTTTTGTTGGTAGTGGTATATCTACTGACGTTGTGTTTACTGGATGTAAAACAATACAAGCTAAATTCTTCGCACAGGTGAGGAAAAGTTGGCCGGAAGGCTGGTGGTGGCTTTGAGAATTTGAAGGGGATGGGTGGGGTGGAAGAATTCCAGAATCATCCCAGTGATGTGTAATACCCAGTCAACTGCGACGCCAATTTTGGCAAGTAAAAGTCTAGACTGCATCAAAATGAACAGATATCTAACATGTTAACAACACCCTAGCTAAAGAAAAATCGCAAAAAATGCCAACAAAACCACACAATCAAAACTGAGTTTCATGCAGTCGAATGACATGTACAGAATGTGCTTCACTGTTCTGCGCGATGCCGTACATCAAAATAGGTTTCAAGAGGACTTGGGAAGAACATAGAATTGGAAAGGTGGAACATGACTCCCGGCGGCAGATGAAGCATCCTAATCATGCCAAAAAATAGTTTAAAGACAAAACCTTGGGTCTACACTCAGCTGAGAGCACTGTAGTTTTTTGTTTGTTTGTTTGTTGTTTGTTGTTGTTGTTGTTGTTGTTGTTTGTTTGTTTTCACATGTACAAAATACTTTACACAACTGTTCACATATATTAGAGTAAATTCTATTGCTTAGCAAAATTGTGCTCATGGCTCATATTGCTGACATGTTCACACCAACAACATTGCCAATGATTTCAGTAGCACTTTGCCTTTCCTTTTCACAATCCCATTTCACTACAGCCTTTGGATCAGTTAAACTTTATGCACTTACAGACTGAGTGTCAACTGAAGAGTCAGTCAAACAACTCCCCATGCACTGCAACCACAACAAAGAGACATTTGTGGCATACAATCACACATTCACACAAGTTCTCAAGTTATTTCTTAACAGCAGCAACCTAGAGAAAGCGACATAGATGATACACACACATTCATACCACTAAAGTTGCTTCAAATTTCCAGAACACTCTTCAACTCACTTTATGAACTGGTTCACATGCTGCATGGAGGCCTCATAGTTCTTGCCTCCTACTTCCTGGCAGTGCAGCGCCACCACACCTGGCTCCTTTTGCTGGACCTCCTGTAATTGTAAACATCACAAAAGCATCCAGTTATGAGTCAGCAGGCCAGACACTGCAGTCCACCAAGGTGGTTGAGCAGATCATAGTCTAACTGGTTAAAACCAAAGTCAAAGAGAACACTAAAGTAACAGTTATAAAATTAATATTCAAAACAACCTTCAACACAGAGTAATTAAAAATAAACAGCTTTTAAAAATTGCACAGTGCCCCCTCAATGACTCTGTGCCAGTTTATAAATTAAAACACACCTCTCACCAAAATATACTCCTTCAAAATTAAGTGCACAAGCCAAAGCAGGAAATAAATAAAACAGTGTACTGGCCAGATACCATTGCATCGCATCTGAAGATTGGTGACAACAGCTTCAGTTACAAAGCCCACAAAACATTAGACATTCTGACACATTGTAATATGGTCCAGACAAATAGTCACTAATCAGTAACTGGAATTTTGATAACTCACTGTGGCCTTAACTGTGAACATAGCAATCAAATCTTTCTGTACAATTTATACAACACTTCACCTCATGATGATGCACCACACAATGCAAAGTTTGGTTACAAAAGGTTGAGCACTTCAGAACATACCATCCAGATAAAACCCAGACACATGGACCAACAGACACAGATAGATAATTGGTTTTTAATGCCAAGACAACCAGTGATGGACACACAGACACATGATTCCAATAGACCACCCTCACCTCCCTCTACTCTCCAATTGTTAGGAGAGTATAAAAAAAGGCCAAATTCATAACAAAACAAGACCAAAAGAAGAGTGAATGCTCAGTCAGCTTGCATCCAAAACTAGAACAGATGACTTAGTTTCATTATTTTGCCAAATCCTCTTGTACCTCTTGTTCATGGTCTGAAACATAATCACTCTGAGCTTGTAAATCTCAATGGACTTTATCATCATGCAGAATTTTTTTAATTTTGTTGTCTTCCCTTAATTAAGTTAAACAGCATCCCAGAAAATACCTCTTTTTTTAAAAATTGCCATGTCCATATATTATTCATTTTTCTCCCACACATCACAAGTGATGCAATGAAAAGCATTTTGTACATGTTACAAAAATACCAAGCTGGGCTCAATCACTGAATCAGATCAAAACTTAAAGAAATTAAAACTTTATTTTCACATAGCTTTGACCATGAGGGTATGCCTATCATTAATCATGAATGACTGATCAATATAAAAAAAAAATTTTTAAAAATAAATAATAAAAAACAAATATATATATATTATATATATATATATATATATATATATATATATATATATATATAAGTAATTTCTTTTAATTATCAATAGATGTTTTAAAGAAATTCTAGCCAACTTAAGTTCATCCAAGAGAGTGAAGAAATCATCATAAAACTATTAAATTAATAATAATAACTCTTATTTATGGTGTTATTCCCTGTAAAAACATACAAGCTTGCGATGCTGTACATTTTTATCAACATCAACATGAAAATGAAAAAAAATGAAAAAAGAAAGAATAAAAAAGGACAAGTCCTGTAAATGTATACTGTATACATCAAAACTCAAGCATTTCACAACCAACCACCCACAATATCATTACACACACACACACACACACACACACACACACACACCACACACACACACACTCACCATGACACATCATTATTAAGAATTTTGTAGTAAAAATGCTCTTTCAGCATTATATTAATTTTGCAAACTTAGTCTGGATTGAGATGCAACTGGCTACACACAGAACAATAAATGTCCTAGTCCTCCAATTTTTCATGCACCACTTCTTCCGTGTGGGGTCATGAGAGGTCAGTGCTTGCATTAATTATTCAGGAACAAGATCAAATGAGGCTGCAGGAAGCTGTTTGGCCAGCTGTTGATGGTGTTTTCTTTAATGAAGTCCCACTAGCAACCACAAACTCAAAACAATAAAGAAGCAATCATCACAAAAATGGCACTCAGCTGCCAGATCAAAGTGTAGATCAATGTGGAGTTATGGGACAAACATACAGTGATCTCCACCTTTGCCAACAAGTGATCTGGTGATGCTCCAACAATTAAGCTTACAAAAAACATTCAGCACTGACAAGAAAAAGAAAAGAAAAAAGCAATGACCACCAGGATGCTGTATCAGCAAAGCAACGCCACGCTGATGCGCAGAAATCTCTAGAAAAAGTCAAGATTTCTGTAACATTGTTTATCTGTGCATGTTCTCTCTGATTCCAATTTTGATGGTTTCATTTGTGTTAAAGTATTTGCATAAAAAAAGGGAGCCCTGGCAGACACAAGCTTAAAACCTTTTTTTTTTTTAAAGGACGTACCCTTTAGAATTTTTTGAACAGGGTGAAAATACCCTTCTAAATTGCATGACAGGGGTGAGTGTACCCCCTAGAGTCATGAAAACCGGGATCCCTGATGTGTACATTCAACAAGAATGTCCATCACTGACAGTGACAAAGTAACCACCAACAAATTTGTAATATTATATTATATGTATACATGATCTATCAAGTGGTTATTTGTGGTGTTTCAGTGTCTTTTTCCCTGCTGAGCACTATATATTATCATAATTCATATATATTATATATATATATATATATATATATATATATATATATATATAACCATTAAAAGGACAACACAAAAATGCAAAGGAAAGCAGTTTTAGTCATCTTCATCGTCTCATTATTGATTGCTTATCATATTACATATTTAATATTATTAACATCTCTAATTATCTGGCTTTTCTGAGCACATACATACCATCCTGAACTGAACTGAACTGCAAAATGTTGTAAACTTGTACCGTACAGCTCAAACACCACTTAAGCATGATCTTTTTGCTGATCATTTTCTGAAGTTAAAACACCAAGTTTTCAACATGCAAAAGGTTTTCCTTTTAAAACAAGTATGAAAATGTGAAATGTTTGGCACTATCTCTTGTCACTGGCTCACATCAAACTTGAATCAAATTTGCTCCATGACCTTGTTCAAGCTACTTCTCTAGAATTATAAAGACTAAGTAGTAACACTGGGTAATACAAAGTCACTGATAGAGAAAGCCAAAGTCTACATCATCATCATGTCATCTTACACAGTTACAGAACTTTCAAAAGACGAGTTTATAATTTACTGAAACACTGAATCAATCAAACATTCAAATTTCAATAGTGAATTCTCAACTCACATGCAAAAACGCCTTCAGCCATGGCTGGAACATCTGTGTGGGCTGAAATTTAAAGCAATCCAATTCAAAGTTCAATCATTTTTTTTTTAAATTAGTAGTAGTAATACTAGTAGTACTAGTTTAGTGATATTAGTTATTACACAGACACACATGAAGTTATACAGTACATGCATACATACATTGCATGCATATTTTATACTAAAAAGTGCTATGCACAATACGCAGCTGTCTATTATATGATATAATGTTCTAAACAAAGAGGGAATTTAACCTTTTCAGCACTGGAGGCTCTAATGCTTGTGCAGTCTCTGCTGCTTGGGCGTTTTAGCTTTGCTGCTCAAAAACCACAGCTGCTGTGTTTAGAGTTCATTATCTCCACTTCTACCAAAACGAGCACACATTATTAAAAATGAACAGGCAACAAGGTGCTTGATTTTCAATAAATATTATTCTTTCACTATCTTTCAGCAGTCTGTGAAAGACAAAGAACTGATATTTGAAGTGTTACTACGGGAGTACTGTCTTTTCAGCATCAAAGAGAGTCTGAAAACTGTTATTTCCACTATTTCCACACCATCTTGCTGACCAGTTTTGCACACTTACTTGCTTGAATATAATAAAGAACCAGCAACATCCAGATCAAAATCACTGTTCTTGTCAACAAACAGCTCAGCTAAAACCTCCCTGATTGTGCAGGGGTACTTGTTCATGATGTTGCAGAAATGTGTAAACTAAAATACAAAGAAATTCAACCAAATTTGCTCTGATTGTGGCATGTGTGAATAGCTGAAAGAAGTGGGTTATAGTTACCTTCTTTCATTAGTGTGCATAGAATGCCATAGTTTTGTGACTTCTGAAACCAGTTTGATGAAATGAGTTTCTGCACCTGACTCCAAGTCGGGTGCAGGCATAGCTGTTCAGTGGTGCCAGGCACCCGGTGGAATGAGTTAAACAGTTTCTGCACTGAACTGCTCAACATGGAAATTCTGAAGCTGAGTGTCAAATCAGAAACTGACTGAACTGCCTGTTCTATTCTGGAACTAGCAGCTGTCCATGGGAAAAGTGGGGATATTATAATTATATATTACAATACTGCTTACTGAATGAATACATTATATTACATCATTCCCCCAACGGACATTACTCCCCTTTCATTAGTTCCCCAACTACAGGACATAACCCATGAAAACATCTGTTAATGTTATCCAAAGAAGAGAAAATGATGTTAAACTCATCTTTGTGACAGTTTTGCATCATTTTGACTACCACTATGTCAGCTAAAAATTTGTGCCAGAATGAGAAAAGCCCTAATTAATTAAATTTCTATTAGTAAATCTGAGCCTGGTCAGTTTCTCCACTTACTTTCTTCCATACAGTGGTCACACTGCAACTGTGCAATAGTAATGTGGTAAGCAAAGGCTGCACATTCACTGCTAAGCATCTGACTGTCTAACTTGCACTTGCAGATATGCCTATATAAATTATATATGTAATGGCATTAGGGTTTTTGTTTTGTTTTGTTTGTTTTTGCTGTGTAAAATGTGTATACATGTAGACCTGCATACAAATGCACAAATGCCTGAGAAATAAAGCATGTGAATCACAACTGGTGTTTGTTCAAATTCAACTAATCTTGCCTCATCAAGTCAACAACGGTTGTAATTTTTCCAGCACAGTCTGTAATAAAAGCTTTAATGTTAAGCACCTTACATACAATATAAAGTGGGAAGGGAGTCATTTTGCTATAAAAGTATAATGTAAACTTTTATACATATTATAGTTTAATGCATAATATTAAATCTGCAATTTCACAACACAGTACAAACGAGCAACAACAGACAAGTCAACCAAATTTACACTGTTTTCAAGTATTGTATAAATAATATATTGATTTCATACCTTTAAAATATGCATAACATCAAACTTTTTAAAAACAACATAAACAATGAAATCTGGTGACATTCTGACAAGCTCTCCGTGATGCAACATGTCCCCTAGCATCACATAACGGCAAAGCCCAAGCGATTCATGAATAAGGCACAAATAGAATCGGTGCTCAGCAAAGCTACGTCTCTGAGTAGCTCAGAACACATACATGTGCACGAAAACGAATTTGTATGTTGTTATGCTAACAATGAAATTATAATAATAGATCTAATTCACAAAACGCTGTGATTGTGAACGATATTTTATGGCTGATATCGGCAATCTTGCATTTTATCCCGTTCTTTCAATCCGAATGGTAGCTAGCTGCTGCTGTACAGCTGGTACGACGCGCTCCTTTCTACAACTGCTATCAGGACTAATGCGTGAAATAACCAAGCCTCAATAAACAACGAAGTATAATCGCGAGTACATGCCAATAATCAACGGCATATCCAGCCTAGCAGACGAGATTTCTGGACAAGATTGTCGCTTACCTCCTCGAAAATGGACCCAACATTTGCAGTGACCAGAAGCACTTTTGTAGTATCACCATCCATTTTACGGCCAATGTTCAACACTGATCTCCTCAAAACACCCGATCATAACGTGCACAGACAATGATGGACAACACCTGCTATCCTCAGCAGCGTGTGCTGTCCGTCCATGTCGGATACACACGATCGTACTATTCAATCGATTCTTGCTGGATCAATTTGACATTTCGCTCCCCTGGTTAATGAAATCTTTGACGTCATTAGCACCAGCGCCACTTTAACAAGGGATACCACTCGTAGATACTTACAGAGTTTTCTCTCGCTTTCTAGGAGAGTTTGTCCCCCTTTGAGCAGTTCGCAGAATGCTGATGGGCGGTATGGTGAGTGTGTGTGGGTGTGTGCCTTCAGGACACACACACACACACACCACACACACACACACACACACACACACGCACGCACGCACGCACGCACCCACGCACGGCACGCTCGTGCGTGCGCACACACAAACACACACACACACGACACACACACACACACGTGTAACTATAGGTGCGTCTGTGAAATATTATTGGTCTATATTACATGCCGCACTCAGACACTGTGGCGGTCTGGCATGGCCATAGTTACAGTACACGAAATATTTGTATGCATGATATATAAATATCGTGTGTGTGTGTGTGTGAGAGAGAGAGAGAGAGAGACTGAGAGAGAGAGAGAGAGAGAGAGAGTGTGTGTGTGTGTGTGTGGTGTGTGTGTGTGTGTGTGTGTGTGTGTGTGTGTGTGTGTGTGTGTGTGTGTGTGTGTGTGTGTGTGTGTGTGTGTGTGTGTGTGTGTGTGTGTGTGTGTGTGTGTGTGTGTGTGTGTGTGTGTGTGTGGTGTGTGTGTGTGTGTGTGTGTGTGTGAGTGCGTGCGTGTGTGCGTGCGTGCGTGTGTGTGTGTGTCTTACTATTCGCTGCATCATTTGAAGAAACTCGACATGGCCTTGATTTTCTTCTTCTTCTTCATTAGAGGTTAGGGGTGCACAATTTTCTCACTAGTCAGTCGATAACCAATGGACAGCGGGCAAATAATTCCGAGTTGTCGGAGTACCAAAAGGCACGATTCCAGTCTGTGCCTGAACCGGTCCGGAACCTCGGGGCGGAAGGGAGGATCAGGGAAATGGAAGTGAGTGTAAGAAAGAGGACCATGATGCTATTGTTCATTATGACAGTGATGCTCTCCATCTCAGTCTCAGTCTCATCACGCACACAGTCTGACACACACGCCACCTACACAACGGCTGATCAGGTGTGTTTCACCATTTTGTATGGTATGAGTGGTGGGTGGCTGTCCGATTAGGTCTGCTTGCGTTCAGCAATGGGTGAGTGTGTCTGGTCAATTGGAGCCGGTTGGGTGGGGGGGGGGGGGGGGGGGGGGGGGGGGCGGCGGGCGTATGTAAGTCAACATGGGCGAGGGGGCGTGGTCAAGTGGGGCACGTTTTCTCCCAAGGTTTAATGTGATATTTACATTGCGGACTGACATGATTTTGTTGTCCAGTAGTTATGTGTTTTTATTATGGGCATCGTATAGCTCAGTAAAGACAGCGCTTCGTTACGGCCAGCTGTTCTATAAAAAGTTAGGCCGGATCGTCCGTATGGTTTCTGTTGACATAAACCACAATGAAATCGTGGAGCAGAGCGGCCTCAAGTGGAACGAATGTAAAGGTAGGCGGGGGAGACAGTCGCTGCAAATGCAAAAGTAAACAAAAAAGTAAACAAAAGAGCAAAGCGACATTACCAAAAAAACAATTATTTTTTTGGTAATGTCGCTTTTTCTGAGAAATGTTGTGGTGTGTGTGTGTGTGTCTTATTTTTGTTGACATTTTTATTTTATTTTATTTTTAGCAATCTTTTGGGGGATTTTTTTCTTCCCCCCCCCCCCTCCCCCACCCCCCATGTGTCTAAGGTTGATTTTGTTTCATTGTGCTATGCATTTAGTCTATCCCCCCCCCCCCCCCCACCCCCTTTGATAACGGCCGACTTGCACTGACATACGATTTGGCTGTTACCTGCTCTAAATGTGTTCTTGTTTTGTCCTTAATCGATCCACAGCTGGATCATGTATTTTATGTTACACACACACACACACACACACACACACACACACACACACACACACACACACACACACACACACACACACACACACGCACGCACGCACGCACGCACGCACGCACGCACGCACGCACGCACGCACGCACGCACGCACACAATTTTGTTTGTTTGTTTTTGTTTTGGTACTTGTACTTCTACGGTGCATTCATTTTTGTTCCCAACGACAATGCTCCGAAAGTGAAGAAGAGGAACACTTGAACCTTCTCAGTGTGGCAGCCTAAAATCATTCTGTCCATGAATGTACCACATGATTTAATATCTAAGCATTTTTTGTGTTTTTGTTTGTTTGTTTGTTTGTTTTCTGTTTTTCTTCCCTACAGTCAGTGGTAGTGTATGATCTGTTCGTGCCAAATAGCGGCGGATACGTGCATCAACAATATGTAGTTACAATCACTCGCCATCAGAAAGACATCGCCAATAAAATGTCTACAACACACTTTTCTGTCCCAGCTCTGCACCCTGTATTGTCACAGTCTGCTAAATTCATGTGTAAACAGTTCAAACCTTACAGATGTCAAGAATGCGGTCGTTATAAAGCATGTATGTTTAATTTTAATCTTAACATGCGAAAGAGAGAGATGGAGAGAGAGAGAGACAGAGACAGAGACAGAGCAGACAGAGAGAGACAGAGACAGAGAGACAGACAGAGACAGACAGACAGAGACGGACGGACAGACAGACAGACAGGCAGACAGACAGACAGACAGACAGACAGACAGACAGACAGACAGACAGGCAGGCAGGCAGGCAGGCAGGCAGACAGACAGACAGACAGAGACAGACAAACAGACAGAAGAAAGTGTTTGGACGTATAAAACAACCAAGACTGTGTTTCCGAAGCATAAATACTCAATTTAATTTAATTCATCATCTTCGATAACGTTGCCATAGACGCTTAGGTATTATCACTTTTGGATCATCGCCAGGACAAAACAGACAGGATGGAGAAGAAAAAACATAAACAAAAACACAAAAAACGAAGATACTGGTTGAACTAAAAAACAACAACACACACACAAGAAAACACTAATCTCACAAAAAATAGAAAAAATACAACAAAACAAAACAACAACAACGGATGGAATTATATGTCACTGGTTTGTATCAAAGCCTCCTTCTGATTACAACAGAGACAAGTTTGGGCTTATGTAGATTACGTACGTTTAGTTTTACACATACTGTGGACCTACATAATGTAATAACAGTGACAAACTAACGGCTGGCATTATCTAACCACACAAACGCATGACATTTCACGGCAGAAAAACGATATTGTATCAATACACACAAAGTTTAAACGTCTATTGATTACATGATGATGGGTTCTGATCATTCAGAATCATAATTTTTTTACGAAAGTGATACATTCGAACCTACGCCTCTGTGTGTGTGTGTGTGTGTGTGTGTGTGTGTGTGTGTGTGTGTGTGTGTGTGTGTGTGTGTGTGTGTGTGTGTGTGTGTGTGTGTGTGTGTGTGTGTGTTGTATGTGTGTGTGCGCGCGCGCGCGCGCGTGAGACGTAGTGTGTATGTGTGTGTGTGTGTGGAGAGAGAGAGAGAGAGAGAGAGAGAGAGAGAGAGAGAGAGAGAGAGAGAGAGAGAGAGAGAGAGAGAGAGAGAGAGAGAACTCGAACTCGAAAACTTTAATACTCAAGGATAGTAGCGTTAGGTCCGTTTGGACCTATCTAACAGCCAGTCCTTGCTATACTACAAGCACAAATAAACAGACAGACAGAGAACTCGAACTCGAAAACTTTAATACTCAAGGATAGTAGCGTTAGGTCCATTTGGACCTATCTAACAGCCAGTCCTTGCTACATTACAAGCACAAATAAACAGACAGACAGACAGAGAACTCGAACTCGAAAACTTTAATACTCAAGGATAGTAGCGTTAGGTCCATTTGGACCTATCTAACAGCCAGTCCTTGCTACACTACAAGCACAAATAAACAGAGAGAGAGAGCGAGAGTGATGTGTGTGTGTGTGTGTGTGTGTGTGTGTGTGTGTGTGTGTGTGTGTGTGTGTGTGTGTGTGTGTGTGTAAATAAACGTAAAAAAATAGAATAACTTTTAGAAAATCGGTTATAAATTACGTCAATACATTTAAGCGTCTTGTTCTGGTTGCACTGTGCCTGTGCCTGTTCACTGGTCAGTCCAGCAGTTGGTCAGTGAAGCCACTGACGTGGGTCAGAAGAAGGGCAGCTCGGGTCTGGACAGAGCATAACACATGATGCGGTACAACGGCAGCAACATCTCGGCCATCGTCCAGTCTTTGTCCACGTCTTCATCTGTAACACACACACACACACACACACACACACACACACACACACACACACACACACACACACACACACACACACACACACACACACACACATGTACGCACACACATACGCACGCACGCACAAAATAATCATCTTCATTCCAAACTGTTACCAGTGAAGAGAAATTGAAACTAAAGGCCAGTCTCCAATCGCTCTGAGAATTACCCCCCGCCTTCCCCCACCCACACAATCCGGCAGTCACCCATATATAAATAGACACTATAAAATAAACACTAAAAGATTCAACCCGCACTTGCGTCACGCAACGAAAGCTAATCAGTTTCGGATGCGGTGGTACAGTGATGTCAATATCAGCCCGATGTGCCCCTCTCTATCGCACTGATAAAAGCTGGCTGACTGGGCGTTTCGTCCACTCTCCTCACCCTCTCTGTCTCTATCTCTCCTCCCCCCCCCCCCCCCCGATATAACTCACAGTTGACTGGGCGTTATATAGCAGTCGTTTCCCCCTCCCCCTGATATAACCCACACGCGGTCAACTCTGCGTTAAAACTAACACCCACCACACCCCCACCCCTCCCCCACTCTCTCCAGAGCACATCAAAGCATTATAGAATCAGAAGACACTGCACAGCCTTACATATCCAGCTGTCCTTGCGCGTTGTGACAGGAATGACGTCATCATGAGACCCACGTGCGGCACGCGCAAACTGTCCCGTGACTTCATTGCGCACAGCTTCTCTTGATGAGGCAACCGCCACTTTGCACTCCGTCGTGGAGGAGATGTTCCCGCTGGGTGTTCGGTGAAAACCGTGTCCGGAATCACTTGAATCGAACACTGGCTCCTCCGCGTGAGCGGCAAGACGTGGTGGCTCCCCAAGTGGCTCGTGCTTAGAAGACATGTCCGGAGACTTGTCAGAAAGATGAAGGCCTGAAGCATGGAGGCCCATGGTCTTCGTCAGCCGGTCCATGTTTGGTTGCGGGATTTTGTTCTCGTCATTGTTATATTGCCCGGAGGACGATATCGTGATAGGAGCAGTTCCAACAACCTCACCACCTCCGTTTGCTGTCTCGTGACCCTGTCGCTCCGTCAAGATGGCCCAATGTTCAGCTCCACAAGTCGTTGACACTGAACCGCCCGTCGCTTCTTTCCCGCTGACCTTGTCGCATTCAGCCAGCGTTTCCTTCTCCTGGATCTTGGATCTTGGGGTGTTCATCCGCGGAGAAATCTCGCCATAAGAAGACAGACCACCGCTGAGAAATCCCGAATCCGTGTTGCTGAGGCCGCTCAAGTCGTTCCTCGGGGACATGGTTCCATAGTCGGATGTAGTGAGGGATGAGGACAGGTAGTCGTTCAAGCTGAGGTCGTGCTCGTCCTCAATGGAGGTGATGTGGTGGTACTCGTTCGTGGTTCCATCAACCTCCGGTCTTGTGTTCGTTGAGACGCTGATTGCCAGTTTGACATCATCGTGCAAATGCAGCGAGCTGATCTTTGCTACGCCACTTTCGTCGTTTGAAACCTTTATATCTGAAGCAGACAGGGATTCATCCTCGTGGCTCTTCGTCGACGAAGCGTCCTTTGCTAATGGCTGACCTCCGGAGGGCGTTTGGATTCTCGAGGTCTTTGTCTCAATCTTCTTTTCACGTTGGGCTGAAGCAGACGTTAGAGTTGCTCCCAACTGATTGCTATGGACACGCTGGATGTTAGAGCTACTGTCCACGTCATCCAAACCTCCTAGCGTTGATGCTTCCACCGGTTCACGCACAACTCTAGGTTGGTGCTGAGAAACCTCGCGGTATTGGTCGATGGAAGAATTCTTCGGCTGACTGAACCCTGCAGAGCAGTCTCCCTCACTAAACCCAGTTGTCTCTGAGTGAAGGCCTCTGCCGTCTTTCTGTGGGGTCAGCGAACCACTTACTGCTTTGTCATAGCTGTTTGTCGAAATGGCCAAGTTCTTTGAGGCATCTGATGGCGCAGGATACGCATGACCACCGTCATACTGAGTTGTCGTTTCTGACGACTTGATCGAAATGTTGTGACTTCCCAAGACTTCTGCATCGTCCTTTTCTGAACGTCGACTGTACACCTTGTCTTCAACCCTCTCGTTAACATCCAGTCCCTTGAATACAGCATTAGCTCCGGACCCGAAATTTTGCCCAGGCAAGTTGTTTTCGTTGGCAGAACGCGAATACTCGTCTTGTCTTCTTTGCGAAATTGATGCAGCGAGAGGCGAGCCTGCGGATACAGTATTTCCTCTGGCAAAGACTCTCGTCATAGAACTTTCCTGCAGAGACTCTCGTCTGATGCCAGCTTGGCCCAGACGATCTAAGACAGCAGATTCGATGTTATCACTGGGGGAGTTCATTGACACGGTACCACTGTCATCCACAGATCTGCTTCCTTGGTGCTTTTCTCTCTCTGTGGGTACTACCTCAATGTCAACTTTGTGGTGATCATCTGTGA
>JABMCL010001327.1:252500-295000 GCA_018857735.1 Alviniconcha marisindica | reverse complement strand
CGTACGCACGCATACACACACACACACACACACACACACACACACACACACACACACACATACACGCACACACACACGCAAACACACACACACGCAGGCACACATATGCACGCACGCACGCGCACGCATACACGCACACACACACATTACACGACGCACTGACCCAGACACGGAGCGGCATCAGAGCGGCCCTGCAGCAGCCCAGCAGGAGGCAGAGCCGACATCAAGGAGCCCTCCAGACGACCCCAGGCCTCGCCGTCCTCCTGCCAGTGGCTGCTGAAGAAGAGCACCTCCTCGTCCCCCAGCCCAGCCGGCAGGTCCCTCGCCTTCAGACCCAGCGCCACCACCACCACACCGCACCGCCACCTCTCCAGGGGTGTCGGAAGCCGATCGGGGGCTACACGAGCCACTCGATGAGGACGCAGACGGCACCGGCGAGGCCCTGGCGGAAGAGGCTGCAGGGGAATACCTCCCCGGCGAAGACCTTGCGGCGGCAGATCCAAGGGCAGCCCGCGAGGCGCCGGAAGAGGAGCTCGGCCTGGAGCTCGGCCCAGAAGCGAAGAGCTGCTTGAAGCAAGGGAAGAGACAGTAGCGGGGCCAGCAGTCCCTGACAAAGCCGGGACTGAGGACCACCACCGTCACCTCAGAGCCTGCGATGACCCGGGCGAGTTCTTGCGCCATCCCGCCTTGCATCTTGGGGCAGTCCCTGTCGTGGTAGTAGCTGTTGACCAGCCCCAGCAGCTGCAGGTTCTCCACCGCCCGCTGGGTCCACGCCAGCGACATCTCCGTGTCCGCCGTCTTGGACAGGGGGCATCTGGCGTGGTTGTAGATGACGTTGAAGTGGTACACTCGTCCTTTGGGCAGCGGCCGGCGAATCAACCCATCGGGGGTGGCCTTGGCTGGCGTCTCCGACTCGGTCATGGTGCCTGCTGTTCTAGTGTTTCGCAGTATCTCAGCACTAGTGAAATAACCAGTAAAATACTCGAAGTTTTCGTGGAGTTAAGCAGAAAGGTTGGATCGCGGCTGATGCAGTGGCATTACTGGAGACGGAAATTTTGTTTGACGCGATGAACTCTCAA
Source organism: Alviniconcha marisindica (assembly GCA_018857735.1). NCBI lineage: Eukaryota > Metazoa > Mollusca > Gastropoda > Provannidae > Alviniconcha > Alviniconcha marisindica. The sequence continues at coordinate 293,921 of JABMCL010001327.1, read as the reverse complement.
TCTAAACTGGTGGTGTTTTGAGTTGTACTCAGAGTTTAACTGCGAGCCTAAATGCTAATACAGAAACTCAAGGGCAGATGTCGACCATTTATGTTTCTGTTGCTGTGCGTTTCGATGTAATCAACACAGGAAGTAGTGAATATTTCAACAGCTGCAAAAAGGCTTGTCGCGGTAAACGAAAAACAGAACTCGATCTCCAGTGCCTTGATCACGAAAGTGCCTTGATCACGAAACTGGAAGCTGCACAAAACACGAAACAAAATCAGTGCCAAACTTCCTCTGGCGAAACAACCATTCTGACAAGATCTCGTCTTATCCGGGGTGAAATTCCACCCAGTCTACCCCCGACACATTCATGTTTCTTAGTGTCGACGCCTCTCCTGCCACCCGGCAAGACTGAGCAGGGTGGATTAAACACCGATCATCTGGTATTGAGATTCCGGGTGTAGTGGGGAACTTGTCACCTACCGGCCCGAGCTGCGCGGCAGTGTGGTGCTTGTGTGCAGAGGGGCCTGCCGCACCCAGCAGCTACCTGACCGCGCACAGCCCTGGGTTGGGTTGGGTCCAGTGGCACAGGCTGGGCTGCGCCTCGCCCGCGCAGGGCAAACAATCCTTGTTCACCTAGCAGTCGGTGCCACGAACTTGCATTGACGTAAATGTAAGTCCATGGTCCGTGCTGCAAAGAGGCCGGTGGCTCGGGCTGGAAGATCACCGCACCAGGCTAACACGGTGTGGATGTCTGTCAGCGTAGTCACCTCGCTAGCTGCCAATCGATCAGTTCTGCGGACATTCTGCACTCCACTAGGCCAGATGCAGAACTGACGACCTTGCACGAATTAAAGGAAGGAGGGAAAGAATTTTTGTTTTGTTTTTGGCCCCCTTCCCTGATAAGCCGTATGTGGCTTCTGTATGTGGACGTAAACCAACATGAAAGAAGAAGAAGGAGGAGGAGAAGAAGAAGGAGGAGGAGGAGGTGGAAAACTTGAGAAGAAAAAGAAGAAGAAATTGTGTTTTCAGTAACGCCCAGTATATCAGGGCGAACGATATGGGAACACCAACTGTGAGTCGGTTTGGCCTAGCGGTAAGGATTTCGGTTCGATACCGCTTCGGCTCTCCTTTCTCTTCAAAAAGGCTGCGGTTTGTGGACACTGTCTTGTGACGTCCATCACTTCCTACTGAAACATTAAAATGGCTCTCATCGCTGCCCATCTTAATGCAGGAATCGTTCAGGTGGTGATAGTGTAGCGATAGGTATATAATCTCCCTCTTCCCCCCACCTCCATACCTCCTTCCCCCCTTCTCCCCGACCCTAAGAAGCCTTATGGTTTCTGTGGACGTTAAGCACCATGTTTACTTTAGAACACCAACAGAGTAAACATAGCCTATAAACAAGTATTTCACCATTTCAGTCGAAATAGGCAAGAATAAAGTTCTGCAATAGTAAGTAAATTGTAATAACGTGAAGGAATATTGATTTTTTCTTAAATCTCCAAAGAGAACCAAAGATTTTTCGCCATAACAAAAACTATGCTATGGTTTGACTGATCGCATTTATACCAGCCAGCCCACATTCATTCGCAGAAGCTTTCTGCTGTTTTTTGTGTCTGCCTTCTCGTTGATTTCCGCAGAACTGACTCATGTACTGTCGTGTAAAAAAACAAGAGAGAGAAAAAGAAAAAAGAAAAGGCCTGTATTGTCTCTGCTTGTCAACTGACACTCTGGGGTTCGTCTCTGCTTTGTGACGGTACACTTTTTAGTTTGCTCGTTCGAACATGTTCCGGGGATGACACAGCCATGCCCGCTCTTTGCGGGGTGAAGAATCGCTCGTTACAATGAATTTATTATCACTAGCCTTCAGCGCTTTGAGCCTCACTCATGTATCATAGAGAGATTTAGCCCAATAGAAATGTATTTATTATTATTGTTAGTCTCACTTTGTATAGGCGTTCTCGGGATAGCGAGCGGGGAGGGGTTCGGGAGATGGGTGTGTGTGGGAGAGAGGGGGAGGGGGTACACATGCCTGTCACGAAAAACAGCCCATCTGAAAGTCAACGTATCAAAACACACACACACACCACCACCACCACCACCACAACACGCACACAACACTCCACACACACCACCACCACCACCACCACAACACATACACGCACACACACTCTCTCTCTCCCCCAACACACACTACAAGTACACATACATGCATTACTGTTGGTGGGCTGGTCCAGTGAGAAGAAAACGACAGTTTTGACTTAATAGCAGTGAGTGAAGACGAATGCCTGTCAGTGTCTCTGCATGTATCTCTACGTCTCTCTCCGTCTGTGTAGATGAACGTCTCTATCTCTGTCTCTCTCTCTCTGTACGCCCCCACCCCTCCCCTCCTCTCTGTGTGCATGTATCTCTAGGTCTCTCTCCGTCTAAGTATGTGTAGATGAACGTCTATCTCCGTCTCTCTCTGTGCATGTACCTCTACGTCTCTAAGTATCTGTAGATGTGCGTCTGTCTCTGTCTGTCTCTCTGTACATCCCTCTCTTTCTCTCTCTTAAACAACATAACAAAACATAAACATAAGCAGATAAGTACTACATTTCATTTTTCACCGTTTAAGTGTTGCTTTGTAACTTGAAAAATGGGCTTACCTTGAACGTTTACATGTTGTACTTTGTCACATTTAAATAAGCGGTCTTATTCACTTTTTATGTGTTGGATCTCAAGCACTTGCAGGCAGAGTTTTAAAAATAGACCTTTCAACCTGGCATTATCATTTCGGTTAAAAATGAAAAATGAAAACAAAAAGTCATTATTTTAAGCATATGTAAAGATATGACTGGAACTTTAACTTTTAAGTTCAGTTTCTGTGTCACACTTACAGTTTGATACAAGGGGAAAGACACAAATTTGATAAGGTACAGCACATCCGAGGGGCCGTGATGCAGAAAACCTGTACATGTAGTGCAAAAACAATAAAGGAAACAAACACTCAAACAAAAAATCTGTTTCACAATTTTACTTCCAAACACAAAAAAACATGGTTCACACATCATTTTGTCCTCATATAGGCAAACATCAAAGACACTTATGAACATAACATTTCTGCCTTCAAATAACAAATGAATAAGAATACTGAATCTACTGTGAGCATGAGGTACGTATGGTAAAGTGACCCAGTTGGACAGTCTCCAGCTTTTCAAAAGTGTTAAACTGGCATCCCTTTACTCCATTTGGTTTCCCGGCAGTGACGTCCATTCCAGAATATGTTACATTATGCTTGTGTTGCCTTTTCCACAAGAAATCAGGTAACCTTACAATAACTGTAAAACAATCCCCAGTCAAACCCACACAGCTCCATACAAAGATATTCCTACACTTCCAGTTCCAGGATCAAAACTTTGGCAACAAATATACCTGTGGTAAAATAAGTCTACTGCTTTTGCTCAAAATACATTTGAGTTAGGTCACTGAATTGCGTCAGGTTTGTGAGTTAGACAACTCAATCTTGTAACCGACAAGCATAATTTATAATCACAGAGCTGTATGTCCATGTCAGTTTTGTGTGTGTTAGAGGGTCCTTTCAGTAGCAGACTGGTGTCCACAAACATGATGCACAACAAACAGGGAAGCTCATGGTTAATAGCACACATTAAAAAAAAAAAAAAAACTAACTAAAAAAACTTACTTCTAAGTTCTGTTAGCATCTTCTTCTTTTTTTGCTGGAAATATTTAAATTGATTCATTTCACAGTGAAAACGTTTGGCTTTACATCAGCATGTGTCCAATTTAGGATTTATTTTGCCATTTAAAACAAGCAAAAGATCCAAACTCTTCAGAATTTACCAGAAGAAATTATGTGATTGTCCAGAATCAATTTGATAATCAAAAGTGTGCAAAACTAGAAGATGAAACTAACTTAGTTCATACCAGAGAGACACATAATCACTTTATCCCATGCGTCTTCATATGCATTGAAATGTTACAGACTCCTATATTTTTGACACAAACAATAATGAATTCTTTTATGCTATTTCTTAGAATTGGAGCACATAGCCCATTCAAAGCAAAGAACAATGAATCAAAACATAGTCAAACAAACTAACTCACATGTGTGTGCACGAAAACACACACACACACACACACACACACACACAAACACACACTATCAGCTCAAAGAGGTGAGATGAGACAATACAAACTATTAGTACAAAGCATCTGGTACCACAGTACAAATGTCTATAAATTACCAGGCTTTCATATCCTGATTGGAGCAGCACACATTTCAATCAGCCAGAGTGTTTTTCCTAACTTTCAATAATGAAACATATCACACATCACTTGCTCAGTTAGGTTTAGCAAAGGTCCCTTCAGGGTTTATTGAAGAAGCCAGCCTGTCAGTCCTACACAGTGACACTCACACAATCCAGGATGGGTGGTGGCAAGTGGCCACTACATGCAGATTGAATAAGAGAACTGAGCATGACTAACACGTCCAACACCATGACTTCTTATCACAGTGTTGGCTTGGGGTTTGACACAGGCATTTTTCAGTCAACTAAAGTTGTCACTGAACACTATAAACCAAAGATAAAACACAAGTTGACCAACAGACCAATGTAGATTCTGCAAAGATTCTAATTCACTCCGGGTAAGCTAGCCTTGGCTGACTTCTAAACTGGAAAAGAATTAGGTAAATGTTGATACCCATGATTCACCTGTTTTTGTAACCTTGTTATCATGAGCATCACTCCTGTAATCTGCAATGTTTTTCCATACACACGTTATTTGCAGTTACCAACAGAATGTGCATGCAAATATTCACATCAAAAACAAGTCCACATCTCTGTGTTATCAACAACATCACTCATACAAAGGTACAGATTGTGTATGTTAATGGGTCAACATGCAAATTTTACCCAAGCAAATACTGCACACCAAATCAAAATTTGTCAAATACATTTAAAAAAATTTAGACTGGTTACACCTAAACAAATCTGGGTTGTTTAAAAGAAGAAGGAAAAAAAGTCTGATCTTATTTCACAAACCTTACCCACTAAAAATAATAAAACGACCAAGGCTAGTCTGTCAGTCTTAAAGTTAAACTTACCTCCCAAATTCCTGCCCATATATGTGTGAATGTGCAGCATAAGTCAGAAAATTAATGAAGCAATTTAATTTCCAGAGCAAAAAAAAAAAGACCACCAGTTTTGTTTCATTAAACAACAGACAGTACATCATAAACTTATGCCGCAGTTCCTCTAAAAATAGACCCACTGTATTGGCAAACAACTAGGAAATACGTTATGTAGGCCTATTTTCAGAGAGGCTATGGTGTAAGTTGATGAAAAATCAATCCACTAGTTCAAACCCCCCAAAAAAACAAGAAAGAAAGAAGGGATCAATCTATTCAACCATGCAAACAAACCTGTATTAAAACATTTGATAAGTTTGCTGTGGTGAAATGTTTCACACTGAAGTTCAGGTCAGATCTCGGCTGAGCAACTTAGGGAAGAGTGAGCTGTGCCTTCCCAAGGGTTAAAGGAGCTGTCTATCTCTGGATGTGGGTATGGCAACTCTGTCAATTCTGGAAGTCACCGACATGTTCCATTATGATGCTTCACATGCTGCTATCTACTTCTGCACCAGGCCGCAGAGGCGAAAATGTCTCTATACAGCATGTTACAACTGCAGTTGTTCCCACTGAAGAAACCTGAAGAACACAATCACGAGAGCCAGCTGCTACACAGTGTAACCTGGTGGCCATCGCCCGAGTCATCTGGTTGGGCGTCAGCTGTCAAGGAGTGAACTTGAGACTGACGGGAGTGATGCGGTCAAACGTGCGAGGTTCCCCAGGGTGGAAGTGGTCGGCAGAAGTGATGGAGCCAATGCTGTCATCAAATCGCGCTGGTGTGCCACTCTCCCCTTGACTGCGCAGCGACTGGATCTGCTGCAGCATCACCTTGGCATCCTCCCGCGTCTGCACACAGACCAGTCAAACAATCACAGCAATCTGACGCCATTTCTGCTGTACTACACAAGAACGGTAGCAAGTGTAATCAGTGGGGATCTTCATTTGCATGCTGAAATGTACCCACTTGTTGCATACTTCAAAGCTATATTCAACACTGACTAAACTAAGCATAGAACATTGTTACCTGTACAAAGCTAACTTCTACATCATTTATGATTGTATTGTAACAACCATCAACATGACTACAAATATATACATGTTTTGTTTTTGCAATTGCAAATAAATGTATATATCATATATTGAAATATTTATTTATTTTTTAATTCACATGTCACCAAAACAGGTGTGTTGCCTGCATAGGCATCTAAAACAAAGAGAGAATCTCAGGGAGTAGCAAACAGTGACTTACCTCTGTGTACTCAGCGCATTTCTGTGCTGCTGCATAAGCATCATCCAGCTGTCTGCGTGACCAGTGGTAATTGGCCAGGTAACGATATGCTTGACTAATCTCCTCATGGCTGTGCACCTGGAAAAAATCCTACTGGTCAAAGCAGGTTTAAACAGTCCATGTCATGTGATGAGGGAGTAGCAAAGTCCCCAAAATAAAAAAGGCTTGACAGACCCCCTACAAATACAAATGATGCAGATTTGTTGCCCACATCTCATCTTTGACATAAATACTCTAGGGTTACATCGCTCTTGTTCAACACCAAGCTGCCTTGGAAGAGGTACTGGCAGGGACTGTAATCCCAGTCTGGGGAGAGAAGCCTACTCTGTATTGAAATTCTGCATTGAGAAGGGCTGTAGCATCAGCCCTTGCTAACAGTGGTGGGGTCAAGTCACCAGACTGTGTCCATAAGTCACAACTGTGGTCAATGGCAGGGGGAGAAAGACCCACACACCCCCCTCAGCTACATGGCCTGTGGATGTCCTCAGTCCACAGAGTTTCCTGAGGCTCACGCGGTGAACTGATGATTCCCAGATAAGTTCATAACCACATTTACAGCAGTGGGTTGGACATACAATTGGACATACTAGAAAAGCACCTATATATATGTGACACTCCAGTGACTTACGACAGATCATTAAAATATAATCATAACAAGATTGTTATTGACAGTTGGGTGTAAAAAACAACAAGACAAATTAAAAAACACATAATTATGGTAGACTCAACAATTGCACATCAGTTAGTTGGTGTTTTTACTGTTCAAATGAAATATACTGAAGCATAATTAGTACTGCTTTGTTAAGTAGCTTGCAATCTTTTTTTCAGGGAATGTTTTCACAAGACGTCTATGTTACACACACACACACACACACAAACCATACACAATAACAAAAAAACTAAAAAATGTAAACCTACAGCCATAGTACAAGGTACCAGCATAAGCTTTGTGTGCTTGTTCCACCCACCCCAGCTTACTGTTACCACCTACAAGTACTGCTGTGGTGATCATATTCTGTGAGCACATCTTGCAAGTTCAGTGGAAAAACCATACTGAATTCACTGGCCCCTTTCCCTTCGGTTTTTAAACATGTAGTGAAGTGGATGAGGATGTAGCTGTGGTTGAGATTATGTACCTCATGGTTACTTGCATGCCAGGTGAGAGCTACTGTAGGAGGCTCAGGTCTTTGTTGCTGTGTTCATGAGATGTCTCTCAAGCGCTGATTAACTCCCTTGTTCACTGATTGTGTACTACATGTAACTGGTGTCACTCACCCCTCTTCTTTCTGTTTCCAGGATGTACTCGGTGTAGGCTGATGCAGCCTGCTCATTTTCTGCCAGCTTCTCATACAGCCTGATGAACAAGAACAAGAACCACCAATAAAAAACATAAAAAAAGAGCAAGGTAGGTTAAGGCTGTTTCCTGTGCAAAGCTGTGCAGATTGAAACAGGACACTAGCAGAGAGTGTGCATGCTACATGTCTAGTTACCCTAAACCCTTCCATATCCCTTTTTTTCTGCATACTAATACATATGCACTCAGGTGTTTGAATGGTGTGAAGGCAAAAAATTGCTATTTCTGAATTACACATTTATTTCTGAATTACACATTTTCATGGTGGTTTCATGTTCTTTTATTTGTATCAACTTGGGTTTGTACATACTTACATACCAACTTGAGATTGCTACTTGATATGCAATGTGCAGGCAGCTGCAAAGGTCACATCAGGGTTACACAAAACTGATCAAATCACAGGTGTAAGTCTGACTCACTGCTCACAACATGTTATTTTATGATCAAAACACACAAAAGCTGTACAGTAAATAAAAAACAATACTAAAAATGCCCCACTGTGTTCAAATTTGTCACATTTCTTGAAACCTTTCTCAATGAACAGTTCCTTGCAAACAGTGCACATTTTCATGCCATCAAGTCATTTAACGTTTGAGAAGGACTGGGGAAAATGAAGCTGAATGAACTGTGGAGGCAGAAGAGGTTAGGCAGAATTCCTGACAGCAGGCAAAGCATGCAAAGCTTTGCTATGACCTTCTCCAAAGGGAACCCTTGCTAGGCCTGGATTCCCAGCTTTAGGACCTTCATTTCTGTATCCATGGTACCACACTGCAGGGTTGTGTGAAACCACATCAGTTAGCAATGAAAATGATTTTTTTTTAAAGATGAAAAAAAGCACTAACTGTGTGAGGATGCAGTATAAAAAAAGAAAAGAAAAACAAACACCCCTTACCTATAACCCTATAGATACAGCTGAATCAAAAGCCTGCACGTATCAACAAAAAACAAACAAACAGGGAACAAAAACAAAATGAGGCACTGAGGAGGAGGAAAAAAACTAAACAAATACTCACTTTGCCAATTTGTAGAGTGCCCCTCCCTCCACATCCCCAATGTTGTGGGCCTTGCGGAAACACTTCTTGGCCTCTTGCAGTCGTTCCAGTTTTTCGTAACACTCCCCTAGTGCTACCACCATCCGTGAGTCATTTGGCCTGCATCAAAATACAATTATCTGGTAGAACCCTCCTCATCATCATCATTACCACCACCAAACATCTTCAGCATCTGCCCTGATTTACAAATGCCAAGGGTGTGAAATTAAAGTAACAAGAAAGCACCAGTAAACAAGCAGGCAATGGAACCAGAGCAAGTGGAACACAGTCATCATACTCACTTGAGAAGATGGGCTTGCCGGTAATAGTAGAGTGAGTAGAAAGGCATCTTGAGAATCTCGTAAGTCTGACCCAGACCGTACCAAGCTCTGTAGTCACGCTTGTTCACTTCTGTAAACAACGAAGCAATTTAATTTTTTTAAACATACATTAATATAGCATGATAACTAGCAATACTTGGTCACATTTTGGGTCTGCTAATATTCTGCATTTGGGTATACTGACACTGTGAAAGGCATTCAGAAGCTAACACGGAGGGATGTTTTGTCTTACATCAACAATACAGTGAAACTCACTGACAAGAACTGCTTCAGACAATCCAGATATCCCATGTACACACTTTCTCTGTATTTTCAGTTCTTTAGAGACAGTTTTCTCTTACAAAGAAGTAATGCTGAACTTAGTTTTACAGGGGTTCCACCGCCAATACAAAATGATGATAAAGCTACACAGGAAACCACAGTTATCACACATGTTCACCTCTTCTTCAGACAAATGTTAGGGATGTGAGCATGACCTGACCTATCGCCTGGCGGTAGGCCTGGATGGCAGCAGAGGTATTTTTCATCTCCATGTACTCATGTCCCATCAGCGTCCAGGCTGACAGGTAGTGGGGGTTGAGTCGCAGCGCTCGCTGGAAGTACAGGATAGCTTTCTCATGCTGAGATCGCAGTGAGTAGTAATTACCTGCAGAACACACACCACAGAGTCAGAATGACTGCCACCACAGATGACAACGCAAAACTATGAATCAGAAGTTCTATATCAGCAGAGGCCATCTATGATGGTTGATTTTCTGTGTCAGTGTGTGCATGCATGTCTGTAAGAGCTTAGCAATTGCTAACTGCTCCTCATTTTACTCTGGTTAACCCCTCCCCTGATCCTGCCTGTCAACTTTTCAGGCAGAAAAGTGCACACACACACCCGCTAACAGTATACTTTCTGGTCCTATCTAAAACAGGTGAATGTCAGAATTCAGAAAACAACATTTGCAAGATCAACACAATTGATGAAGTAGAGCTTCATATCCTCGGATGTTGGTTGACATATTAGGGACAAATTGTGTCCAATGCCAAAGCACGGTTCAATGTTGTTTTACATCCACAGAAACCATAAGGCTCATTAGGACGGATAGCCCAGGACAGCCACCTTGACTTTCACACAGCTCCAGAACTCTGATCAACACATTTTTTATTTATTTTTTACAATAAAAAAGAAGAAGCTTTTTATGTCTCCATATTTGCTTGTCACCTGTAAAACACAGTGTTAGGTCTACAATACAGAACAATACAACTTTATTGTCTGTGTGTAGAGTAATTTGCCTTCTGGCTCGTCAAAAAACATTCAATATATTTAACAATAAAACATCAACAACTCCATGAAACATGGAGCTCAAATACAAGGAAAATACTTAACAATAACAATGTACATACACACACATATATTCTTCTGGCTCACCAATAAATTACAATAAAACAAAATTCCTTAAACAACAAAACACTAAAATTTGAACACTCAATCGACCGCAACATATGAAGGGAGATAACTCCTTTTAGTTAGGTTGAGGTCATGTATTTGAAAGAAATACGCAGATTTACTATAATGCACACTGTTGTGCCCTATCTTAAATTTTGTTTGTTTGTTAGTGTTCTGTTTCTAATTTGTGTATGTTTGCATCATTAATAAGATCAAGCAAGGCAGAATGACCTGCCTATAATATAACAAACAAACAAAATAAAAAATAGACAGACCGATAACGCAGCAGGTCTCCACTCGATACTTGTTGATATCACAACACCGGTGAGCCAAGTGAGCCAACTCAGACCGCATCTCCTGAAACACCATCAAAGTATGGACTATCCAATCAGACAGAGTTATCTCCTAAAACACCATCAAAGCATGGACTACCCAATCAGATGGATTGTATCTCCTGAAACACCACCAAAGCATGGACTATCCAATCAGTTATCTCCTGAAACACCACCAAAGCATGGACTATCCAATCAGTTATCTCCTGAAAAAACACCAAAGCATGGACTACCCAATCAGATAGACTGCATCTTCTGAAACACCACCAAAGCATGGACTACCCAATCAGACAGACCCTATCTTATGAAAGACCACTAAAGCATGGACTACCCCATCTGACAGACCCTATCTCCTGAAATGCCACCAAAGCAGGGACTATCCAGTCTGACAGACTCTATCTCCTGAAACATTGTCAAAGCATGGACTACCTAATCAGCTAGAAAAAAAGTCAACCCTGTGAATAAAAATGTACACCAACATTATTTACTTGTCCAACCTAAATCATTCTTGTCATTATTCTCAATGAAAACAATCTCCTTTTCCCCAAGTGGGAGGTTTTCTATTTCGAAGGCATTCCATATGACCAGTCCATTTTAATGTTGGAAGTTCTCCCTTTTTAAAGTCTAAAATATCACCCATGTTGAAAGCCATCCCAGCTGCCATTCTAAAATATATCCCCTTTTTCGTTGTGAATAACAAAAAGACAGCTCCCAATTCAACCCCTTTTTAAGTCTGAAAGTCACCCATTTTCTACTCTGAATAATAAGCACTATTTCAGTTTGAAAGCCATCCCATTCCCACACTGAAAGTTAACCTCTGTTCAAAATTCCTCTTTTCATTTTAGAATATAACCCATGATCTTAATCTTGAATGCCAGCCTTTCCCTTTCTGAAAGAAAACCCATTTTAAGCTTTTTTCACTTGCTGAAGACAGCACATTTTCAAACCTGAAAACCTTCTCCTTTCCGATTTACTGTGACTTTCCATCAGAAAGCTATTTCCCCTTCTGTGGTCATGCAGTCCTCCTTTTCTGTTCTGCACACCATGATCTTCATAGAATCAAAGATAAAGTTATTCATTCTGCCAATCTGATGACTATTTCCTTTATCAAACTGTCTCCTCAAATAATCTAATTTATTCCTACTTATGGAAAGCAACCCCCTCTTTTCTGTTTTAAAGTAACTCTTTCATGTCTTTAATTTTGTTGGTGGCTAAAAAAAAAAGAAGGAAACACTGAAGACATCCACTTTGGTCTAGAAGATGCTGAACAACCTCAATGTTAGGAACTGATTACACTGCTGACCTTAACATACAGCAGGTTGGAGTAGATGTCCATGTTCTCCAGTCGGAAAGGGTCCATTCTCTCCAGCTCTTCAAATGCTCCAACTGCCTGCTCCACATCTGCATGAAGAGAACATACTGTACAATACGGGTCAAGTGCTCAAGACTCAATGCATTTTTCCCACCTCCCCTGTTTGGAATCAAACTTGAACACACCTGTCAAAAGACCAATGCCTACAAAGTGAATGGAAAAAAGACAAAACAAATTGCAAAATTTTGGCACAGATCATCCTATACATTCATCCAGGCAATGGACAGAGATGTTGCACAAAAAGAATTTTTGGGGATCTTTTCCAACATGGCAATCAAAGGTGAGGATTATCACCAGAACTTGATGTATATTATGTACCTAAGAACACAGTTAAAATGCAAGCCACCAAAATGTCAAGTACAGCACAAAGGTTGCTTTGTGAATGGGTCTGTGAACAACCCACCCCATATATATATATATATATATATATATGTGTTTTGCTGAAATCATGACCAGCTAAGCACTGACCTCGCATGTTGTGGAAGGCAGTGGCTACCTGGGCCACCAGATAGTTCGACTTCTGGAAGCCAACATTCATGAAACTCTGGTAGATCTCCAGGGCTTCTTCGTGCAGCTGCAGCTCCAGGTAGACATGGGCCAGGAACAGCGAACGCACCCAGTGGGTAGGCAGTGGCAGGGACACAAGCTGAAATACACAGGCACAAGTCAAACCTCAGGTAGACAGGTACAATACACAAGCAGAAGTCAAAGCTCAGGTAGACAGGTGAAATACACAGGCAGAAGTCAAATCTCAGGTAGATAGCTGAAATACACAGGCTCAAGTCAAAGCTCAGGTAGATATGTGAAATACACAGGCACAAGTCAAAGCTTAGGTAGACAGGTGACAGACACAGGCACAAGTCAAAACTCTGGTAGCCACTGCATTAAATAAAACTAAAATGTCATAAAAGACAGTAATACTTAATAGCAATAAAAAATAACTCCCATTTGGCGCTGTTGCTAACAAGGTCTTTGCAAAAGTAGTGACTGAAAAGTGGCTCAACTAGTTCCCTGCATTCCCCGCACCGCTAACCATTTCTCGGTCAGTGATGAGTGTGGCCAGTTCTTGCCAGGCCCCCCAGTGCAGGGGCTGCTTGGTGACCGCCTCCACAAGAATGTCCACAGCCATCTTTGTCAGATCAAGCCGCTTCAGGACCACACCGTACCTACACACATGTATAACAGTAACACACAGGAAAAGTCTAACACTAGTAACAGTACCACACAGAGAAACAGTCAAGATCTGTAGGCATGTTTTACTGTGGGTAGGTCAAGGCCAAAACAGCACACAACAGAAGCTTTGCTTTTGTTCTCCAGTTTAAAGGTCACCCATCAGAAAGAACCAGTGCAGCACTGTTCTGGATATGAAGTCAATTCAACATTACAGCCTCCATGCGCTCATTCTTGTTTTTATTATTTTTTTATGTATATTTTATTACACATTTAGTAATCACTGACATGCCTGTAACTTGCAAGAGGCATCCATATGCAATACTTCAGCTCTACTTGTACATTATTTGCCAGTGGCTGACTTCATCAACCAGTCTTTTTCAAGTTCAACCTAAAAAAGCATCTGTTCAATACAACTTACAAGATTTGAAATAATGTTGTACAAAGTGTATCCCATCTTTTCTATACACTCACCTTTACTGTCAAATTTGTCAACTGATTCTTGCTTGCTGTACAGTACAACAGCTCTCAAATGTGTTTTGAAACCTTCCTGGAGAATGCAATACTCCACTGAGAGAGGGAGAAGACACACACATACACACACACTTACTGAGACAAGGAAAGACAGAAAAGGCAATAAGAAGAAGACACAGAAAAAAGACATACAGATAGAGCCCAAATCCATCCAGCTCTCGATGTCTACTGCTCAGCTGTGTTTTCATGTTTTTCAGCTTAGTGTTGTCATAATTGGCTTGACCTGCACAAACAACACACCAATGACTTCAATTTGAGACGGATGGAGAAGGCAGTTGCTTATTCTATTTTATCATTCTATTTTTCCATATTTTATCTGTACCACAGAAATCTACATTTGTAGAGTTTTCATTCTAAAGAAATTCACTCACCTCATACATGTAAAAATCAAACTGAACCGGTAGCTGACATTAGTGACAACAAACCTAACTCTGTGACCTGCAGAATCGACCACAAGCAGGAAGATCTGCATGAAGAAGCAAAGCTCAACAGAGGCCAACATCACTTGGAGTTTCAAAGATCATGCTTCAAAGCAACCAAGCACTGGTTGCGTTTCTTTCCAGTGCTCAGAAAACGTGTTCTACCATTTATCTCCCTTGAGCATAGGTTGAAGTCATTTGAAGCAGAACTTTCATGACTATGACCATGGCATTGGGAACAGTATAATAATTAATAATATATAATACTGTGAGAAATTTCAAAAAAATAACTTGAGTTGATGAGAGTTGTTCAAGTAAACATAATTTTAATTCTGACCTTTCTTCCTTTCAAGGTCACTGAAAATAATAAGCATCTATTTTCTGAAAGTTGCCACCTCTGCTGTGTATTCAGAATTTAACTCTAAGATTACTATATCATCTCATCAGGTAAGTATGTGGCTAAACATATACCACATCACAGTAAACAATAACACATTGTCACATAGTCATATAGCATATTTTAGTAGTTTTTATACTCAAGGAACAATTGTATAACTTCAGTGGAACTTATCATCATGCAAATTTTAAAAGATCTCACTTACAATGTGTGTGTGTGTGTGTGTGTGTGTGTGTGTGTGTGTGTGTGTGTGTGTGTGTGTGTGTGTGTGTTAGCTGGGGAGGAAGATGCAACTATCATAACAATATAAGTGTCTGCATCATGTGCTGTCTTTTAAAAAAAACTTTTAAAGGCAAATACAATATATATGGCAGCAGTTATCATTACACTGTTTGATGTATACATGTTTTTCATTTATTTACATTACTATTTTATTGCATAGATCATTTACACCAGAATTTCTTTGTTTTTAAAATGTGGTGCATATGTGGTATGTGTGTATGTGAACACATTTCCACACCTGTAAGTGTAAATTATGAGTTTGTTTAATAACAATATATTCATATTATGTGTATTTTCAACAATTGTTCCTTGAGTATAAAAACTATTAAAATATGCAATATGTGTTATTGTTTACTGTCACTGTGATGTGGTATATGTTTAGCCACATACTTGTCTGATGAGATGATAATATAGTAATCTTAAATTCTGAATTATATTTATATACAACAGAAGTGGCAACTTTCAGAAAAATTCCAAACCAGCACACACCTTGGTCTTACTGTTCAACTTCAAGCTGAGTAGTAATTAATGAATACAAACCAACTGAGTCTGAGGTATTGTCCAGCCGCCGTGTCTCCTCAGCCAAGAACTCTGCGTACATGTGTAGGAAGTAAGGCAGTGGATTTTTCAGGTCCCTGACCACATGGGCAGCCCGGTCATACTCCTTTAGGTCAAAGTATGATGTAGCTAAGCTCACTTTGTCCAGGTCACGGAAATATTCCTGCATGGAGAAAAACAAGACAAAGGCATCAACACAGTGTTATTCAACTTATTGCATTAACCTGTAAGACTATGACTCTATGAGCAAGTATTCACTTACAGAGTTTGATATAAAATGTGTGTGTGTGTGTGTGTGTGTGTGTGTGTGTGTGTGTGTGTGTGTGTGTGACTTGTACTGTTGTAGGCCACTCTGGCACCTTTTGCCATTAAATTCAGTCCAGACATGATTTTGTCAGAAATATTACTCTAGTGATTCAGAAATTCTGATTTATTGATTTCCAGAAAAACCTGTTGCTTTCTGGCTGAACTGGTTGCAGTGCAGCTCACTGACCCTGAACACTCCTTTTGTGTGTGTATGTGTGTGCATGTTAGAACTGGAAGACTATCAAGCAGACCTCATTGCAGGCTTTCTGCATTAATATTTGTGGATCCACAGTAGCTTCAACTGCACTGGAAAGCTCAGCAGCCCTGTAAACAGAAAATTTCTAGCTGAGTCATTCAAAACACGTAAATGCAATGATGCCAAACACAAAAATGTTGTAAATTGCCGAAATAAAATGTTAGGCAGTGTGGTTGTACGTAGCATACTATGATACCTGTGTACTATGCACGTGAAGGCGAAAGGCAAGGCAGATTTCCTTAGGCTGACCAAGTAAAACTAAGTCTTTAATCTGGTCTTTACCATCCTGTGCAATTCTAGCTTTTGAACTTAACAGTAGTAACACTGAGGTCACCGAGTTTGTGGGAAAACTTGGTGAAGAAACTTCGTGTCTTGCCAAGTGGAATCCAACCTGCCCTTGAAAGCCTGCAGGGATGGGGCATCGGCAACATCAGGTGGCAAGGAGTTTCAGCTGCCTATTAGTCAAGTACTACAACTCTTAAGGAGAAAAAATGCTGGCAACATCTCAGCTTTTTCAACTTGTATAATTTTTGTGTCCTCTTGTTGTTGTCCCAACATACATTTCCAACAGATTGTTGTTGACATTGTACAGGCCATGCATATATTTGTAGCTCTATCTCAATCAAGTCTCCCATCTCCCTGCAAAACTTCAGAATACAAGTCGGTAAATCCATGCACTTCAGCCTTTCTCTATAATTATATAATCAAGACCTTTAGAGCCAGGAACTAATTTTTGTTGCTCGTCTCATGACACCATCAGTTAGCAGTTTTTTTGTTTGTTTTGTTTTTTGAAATGCGGCGCGACTTGGAAGAATTGAAAAATGGTCCTTCAGCTTGTTTCGACCAGGAGTCTGACGCATGGTAGTTGCTTTTACTGGATCACAAGCGCAGCGCCCAAGACCACTGAACTGCGAAACTACGCTCTTTGCACGGTCAGACGGTACACGGGGAGTTGTCACAAAGTCTGCTATAGCTATGACATAGGAAGCTGTAAAACAGATTGCCTATACATTACCATTTTGCTCCGTGTAATAATCTTCGTATTGAACATTCTCTATGCGCATCAATCAAGTCTTCCTTGACTTTCGAAAGGTCCAAAGACGAAATGTCCGCCATTTTTTGACGTGCTGTCTGCTACTTCAGGAACGAGACCGTTTGAGAATATACCGGCTTTGGAAAAATCGAATCTGGAAATTTTTCGATGTGCTCGCTCTTTTCTTAAATTTTATTTTTAAATTTGTTGTTAGATTTTTTGATTTTTTTTCTTTTCTTTCTCTAACCGAAAAAATTATCGAAAAATCTCACAAAATTATCATAAAATAAAATCGAAACTCAGTTAAGTGGGGGGGGGGGGGGGGGGAGGGGAAAAAAAAAGTGAAGAAGAAAAAAGCAAAGAAGGGCCCAAGACAGCCTATGTAGTGGCTGCACTTTTCTCTCTGTCTTGTTTCACTGTCTCCAAAGATTTGCTGTCTCAGCTGTGGTCCATCTGTCTCTATCACTGATTCTTATGGTCTGTCTCAGTCAGTAAGTCAGTTAGTGTGTTTATAAACATCATTGTATATAATCTTTGAAGTCTCACCTCTTCAAGCTATCCTGTTGATTGTGTGCGTGCATTCGTGTGCGCATGCATGTGTGCGCACGTGTGTATGCGCGCGCGCATTGTGTGTGTGTGTGTGTGTGTGTGTGTGTGTGTGTGTGTGTGTGTGTGTGTGTGTGTGTGCGCGCTTGCATGCATGTGTGCATGCTTCATGAAGTTTGTTTCGACTATGTTTTGACTCTTGCTTTGCTCCAACTTGTAGAAATAGCGCATAAAAGAGTACAATATATATATATATGTACTGATTGATTAATTGATGATCATTTTTATATAACACTATTTTCTACTCTCGGGCAGATTCACAGTATATATACACACAGTTACACTGAGATGACAGTCACTTTATGTTATTGAAATGGACTGTGTGTGTTCCTTTTTTTTTTAAAGAGTTGCTTTCCCCCCCCCCCCCCCCCCCCCTTCTCTCAGTGTCATGTGTTGCAGGTTGGCTTAGTTGGAGAGCACTGGACTGGATAATACTGATAGAGCATATCATGTAATAATTCTTATATGGCTCCCTGTGGCTTTAAGCCAGTATGTGTGAAGAAATAATAATAATAATTTTAAGCTGTGAAATATCCGAGAACATCAGGATTAGTTTCTGTGCCCTTCTGCATTTTAGAATTCCGCGTTTCTCAAAATCAACTATTCTTAATCAGATTAAGTGGGGCGGTTGTTTAACGATTATGTACTTGCACTTCCGTTTACGATTGTAACGTTTAAATTACTGTAATGTAAGGAAATGGAAATTTCGACCAGTGTTAATATAGATCAGCTTATTCTGCAGCTATATTAAATGTCAAACTATTGAAAACCTTTACTTATGGAAAATAAAAGTTATATCGATTAGTTACCGGATACACCGGTGCGCATGCGTTCAGGCAGCGTTCTCGGCAACAAGAAAGTCGTGAATTCGTGGAGTGTAACAATTGCATTTTATTTTGAACATGTACCGGCGTGAGAAACCTATTGTGCTGAAAGGTAGCGCATCTTCGCTATGCAACAATCTTTCAATCCTCGTGATGCCAGATAAGCGTCAAATCAGTTACGCAGTTGTGCATAAATATGCAGTGAACGTCGTCGTAGCCGCAACAGACGGCACCAGCGTGACAGCACGGCAGGTGATTTGCAAAGAACCATCAGCAACGCAAGGAAATCCGTTCCTTATGGAGGCATGTATTGTTTTTTGTTTGTTTTTGTTTTTTTGTTTTTTTCCGGTTGTTGGGTCAATGAATGTAAGTACTTCTAGTTCTCATTCTTACCACTAGCAGTAAATTAGAACTAGCAGTAGTTCTCATTCTTACCACTTACACTTTTTCTCGCACGCCATAAATATCAGTAATGATCAGGCATTGAACCTGGAAGAAGAAGAAGCAGTCCAAGAATGGAAAGAACTTTCTTACGGTGCTCTGCTCCTCCAGTCTACATGCAGTACTTTAAATCTAGCACCATCAGCGCAGTGGTGTTAAACCCAAAGGGTCTCCCAGTCCAGAGATCCCATTCTCTGCTCATTTTATTTCCATTTTTACTGGTCATAAGTGACAGAATATTCAGCAATGAATGTGGCCACAATTTTTTCTCTCCATCTCCATCATTGTCAGTTCTTTCAAATCTGCCTTGAATTAAATGAAAACCGTTCTCTTTTCAAAAGCCTTTTCTTCACTGAGTGGGACCACAAGTGTGTGTGTGTGTGTGAGTGTGTGTTTGTGTGTGTGTGTGTGTGATCTTTGTTGTCAAAATATGTACTGTTACTGTTTTAAAAATTGTGTAAACCATGCTTAGGGCCAGTGCAGCTTAGTCACACTAAGTACCCATCATTATTATTATAACATAAATGAAGAAAATGTGTAAACATTTGAGTATGACTGCACCACAACTGTTTTAGTGTTTATTCAAAGCTACAAAATTATCAAAATGGTCAGGACTGATAATTTCTTGGAAGTTGTAATCACTGATTCCAATTTCTTGGAAGTTGTAATCACTGACTCCACAAGTCCTGTGCTTAAAAAAAATAAAAAAATAAAAAATTGAACAGTGGACATAGGTAAAAGATGAGTCACTTGCTCAAATTTTTGTTGCTTTGCACCATTGAAAAAAAGTGCAACATGTTCTCTGAGCCAGTGGGTGGTGGCTGCCTACATCAAAGAAGAAGAAGAAGAGGTCTGTCTGTCACTAGCATCAGAGAAGAATGGGGAATTAAGAAAAGAAAAGAAAAACACCACCAAACTGCAGGCCTACAAGTGTGATTTTGAAAGTAATAAATTTACGGAGCAGCAATGAGTCAATGACTGATATGGAGACATCGATTCTTTATGGGTGGAACAATAAATGCCACCAAATTAGTGAAGAAGTAGCAAACAGATTTGTACAGGTGTAATAGTATTACTATAAAATACGACAGTGCCAAAAGGTGCGCAAGAAAAGAGGACAGAGGTACTAGAAAATAAAGTTGACAGGATGTGAGTGAGTAATGCATTTTTTGAATGAACACATGTGAAGTCATCCACCAGTGAAGGGAAGGCAGTGCTGCTCTTCGTTCCTGGAAATTTGACTTTCAGTGTGATTTGTGACAAGATGTTGAACATTACACATTACAAAAAGCCCACATCACTGTGCTGCTAATCATGCAGTTACTGGAAACCCAATGATCTTACAAGATGTGATCCACATGAGTATTACCAAGTAAACTGTTTTGTTCTGTGTCACACAGAACAGCATGCTACGCATAGTTTGTTGCAATAATAACGTTCAACATACAGCCAATCTTGAAATTTTAAATGAATAAAAGCAACACATTTTGAAACATAAACAGTTATTCTTTAATAGAACAATATGTGACAAGGAAGATTTGATGATTTTTTCTCCTCAAATTTAAGCTTTCTTGACATAAACAGCAAATGATGAAGAAATATGTCGTACTTACTTTTTTAACAAGATGTACATTGCTGTTTGTTTCTTGATGAAATGATAAATCAGTAACTTTTTATTACTGTAGAGTATAAAGAAAATAACTATTCCCATGTGAACAGTTTTTGCTGCATTAATTTTGTTGTAGTGGATACATAATGTTAAATAGATGACATGGTACTTTGTTTTCATAAAAAATAAATAATACTTATTATTTACAAACAAGTAAGTGTTTTGTAAGTGAAAATGGATCAAGTAAGAGTGAGTGCAACTTTTGCTGCTTTTGGGTGTCACAGGAAAAACACAGCAACCTGTCATCCATGCGTTTCTTGGTCATGTTGACTCGGTGCCTAGGACCAAAATAGTTGAACAGTTAACTTCAAAGTGAAAAATTATAATAATAAATAGAAAAAATCATAATAAATTTACTTTAAAAAATTCACAGCCAAAGTAAATGCCATTAAGATCTGCACTTTACATTTTTAGAACTCGGGAAAGGGCAGACAGGCATAGTCACTATAATTATGTCGAACGTTATTATTTCCACAGCTCGTGTTATAATCGTAATGTTCAACATCTAACTTGATGACTTTAACCTGCGTAAATTCGAATTGTCTACAGTATATGATGATTTGTTTGAAGACATATTTTGTAAACAATACGAACTGCGTTAAGCGCAAGCAAAAATGTGAAGAGTACGATCAGAATATACTGTTTATAACCATTCTGCTGTCGCACATTATGATTTCAACACGCACCCATGTTGTAAGAAACTTGGTGAAAACAAATTTTCGAAAGCATCAGAACAAACTTTAGATCGACAGCAAAAAAAACTCACTCTGTATGCTAATTTTCCCGATACTTTTAAAAGATTCCCCATATATACCAATATAAATATCATCGTATAACCGAAGATTTGACTAAATCTCTGATGAACGTTTAAATAAAGTTGAACGTTACGGTCTTCGAAAAATTACCACATACCTTCACTTTCAGAACGTCTCTTCCATGCGGCCATGTGCAAAAAGCAAATGACCCGGATGTATAACATGGCTGACCGGAAGTAGTGCAAAAGCGCAAAAATTATTTTTTTCCTTTTGCTTGTTTACTTATACGTTGTTCAACGTTATTTATTGCAACAATTTTATGAAGAATGGCAAAATATTTTTTAAAAAACTACCAGACATTTGGCAGTAAAATAAAAACATTGGCGCCTGATGCAGTGACGTACCACAGTGACTGGAGTAAAGTTCGACAAAGAGAAAGTCCGTTCTTACTAGATTGTCTGCGGATGCTGGTCATGAAACATTTCAACACACATAACTTTTCGACCGAGAGATATTTCGGAGCCTCTAACCCCCCAAAAACAAAACTTAGTGATAATCGATTTTATATGCCTGTGTAAAGCGATATCTCCTGTGCAAACGGTGACTGGGGTTTAATGTTTTGATTCGTCATGTACGTGAATAAAAGCATCGAAAGCATTTCACCGTGAGCGTGCCCGTTTTCAGGGGTCGAATTTCGTGGCCTTTTCACTTTCAAAAAATTATATTTTTCAGCTGCTCCAGATTTGGAGCTCATATTGTTTCCACTGTAATACTGACCAATTATGAACGCACACACAAAGCGTTTGAAACGGATTTTATTGACAGTCAAAAATCAGACCCCCCATTTGCGCACCTTTTGGCACTAAGTCATATATGTTAGCCTTAGTGGTAGAACTGATTGGCACAGCCTTTTGTCAAACTACTTTTGAAATGAAGTAGTTTCTTTTAAATTTTCTGATATAGTTGCTAATGACTGTACACTTTATATTTAATGCAGCCTGTAAATTATGTGTATGATAGAATCTAGTCTGTTTCTTGTGCCATAATTGTGTTGGTTAACATGCTTTTATGTGAATGTATGTGAGTGGTGTTTTAACTTTTTTTAAGTGTAATTTTTACCATGTCACCAGGAACACAATACACAAAGATGTAAACAAAAGAAGAAGAGTTTTGTATTATTATTCTGCCAACCTTTTCTTTAAAACAGGCAAAGTGGGTACAGACCACATCAAGGTGCATTATGGTTCTGACAACACAGCGAGGTATCCAGGTAAGTTTCCAGTTAAATTTGGAGAAAAGATAGAGTGAACCAGAAAAAAAGTTCATATAATTTTGAATAAAAGAAACTGCGTTTAATCAAAAACAAAAACAAAATATAGTCTCTATAATTATTGTCATGGATCAACATTTGCAGGTAAAATTTCATTTAAAGACATTTTGAATTTATGTTATTATAAAAAGTGTTGGAGCTTGGGTTTTCTACACACTGTGCCTAGTTAAGTAAATCGCTGAAATCACTGCATAAGCATGCTTGTACACTCCTTTGTACACGTGCATGTACATTTGTATGTGTGTTTGTATAATGTTATTGTTTGAAGAAATCTGTTTTCACTGATGACAAAAATGATATAGATTATGAAATGACCTGACTTGCCACTGCTCTTTTTTTCTTCAGATGTTTGAACAAGATGGATCAGCTATGATTTACTGGCATGGGCTTAGTGACACATCAGGTGTGATAAAGCTTTTTTCAAGACTTCAATTTGTTCATCACATATATAAGGGTAATCTGTATCACATTTGAATGATTTAGTTGTGCTGGGTTTGTGTATGTATAAATATATATTTGGTGTCTTTTGGATTCACACACACACACACACACACACACACACACACACACACACACACACACACACACAAACAGAATGTGACACTGACATGCATGCACAAATTACTACAACAGAACCAATCATAACATTCATAAACAGTTTTGTAAGGACTGTAAATGATAGCACTTAACAGACATACAAAGTATATATATATATATATAGATAGATAGCTATATAGATATATGGCTGAGACTGCCAAACTTGATTTCATCCTGAATCCAGTGTATCAACATCATCAGCTGAGCCATTTTACCATTTTGAGTTGTGGTTTTTATATTTGACAGTGCTCAAATTGTACTTGTCCAATGCTAATTTTTATTGCCCTTGTTGGGAATTTTCCCATTGGAAATGGGGATTACTTTCCCAGAGAGAACCCAGCTCTGGTAGAGTGTCACTGCAACTAATTATGCTCATTCTGTTGCTGGACAGAGGGTTCAGGAAGCAACTTTGCCCGAGGTATCATAGGCATCGGAGACTGTGTTTGTGTTGGTAAGTGCAATCTTTGTGTGCTCCATTGATTTTACTTTTAGATTACTGTCCACCTCCAGCAAAACACCAGCTGTCTCTTACTCTGCCCCCCCCCCCCCCCCCCCCCCCCCTCCCTCCCCCCCCCCTTGCCCTCCCCATGAGTTGAGTTTAGTTACTGCCAGTTTGATTTTGGTGTTGTTGTTTATTGAGTCTTGTTATGGGCAGTGTTAGTGTTTTATGAAAACTACTCTGTTGTGGTTAGGGTACATGTGTGTACATGCATACAATAACTTGAAAGTCCAGGGTTACTCTGTCTGGTGATTTTTATTCTGTTTCCAGGTACTGAGAGTGGGAAAATACTTGTGTTTGGCATTCCTGCCAAAGGCACAAATGTGACGCTACAAAACACTTTGAAAGGTAAAGTAGTGCTCATTAACACATGAAATATGAAAGGTAAAGTAGTGCTCATTAACACATGAAATAAACATTGTGTCTTTCACTCTTACAATCATCTTCATCTCAGTGCCTTTTCAGGCAGTCTCTTTTCTGTTTTTCTATGGCCAGTTGTCATAGTATGTGCCATTATGTGTTTGTTGCTTTGTGTGCAGCTCAAAGCAACCTGTTGTAGAATACCTGTGGACAGGTGACATTCTTTTTTTGTTTTTTACTGGCAGCGATGCAAAGACATCTCAGTTCTTGCTGTGGTATTTTTGATGTGGGGCGTGCTTTGGGTCATGGTTCATGACAGTGACAACAGATGACAAAGCTGAAGTGTGTTGTGGCTGACTGTATAGTGTTTAAGTCACAGTTTGGGTTGTGATTTGATAGTGACCACCAGGTTTTGGCTGTCGCTGTGTGCAGGTCACAGCAGCCCAATATGTGATCTGGCTGTAGAGGGGAACATAATGGCCAGCAGTGACTGCGTGGGAAGCATCCTCATCTGGAACTTCTCAGGCAGTGATGCAAAGCAGGTTGCCTCCATATCTGGTTGCGGGTATGTGCATGTTAAATGACTGCATTCTGCATAGAATATGATCCACCTTCATTGTTCCCCATAGGAATGTTCATTGGGTAACTCATTAAACACAACAAAACATTAAACATACACCAGTGTATTACAGATTATTTGGGATATCGCAAATTTCACAAAAGCACACACGCACACACACACAAACACACACACACACACACACACACACACACACACACACACACAACACACATACATGTACACACACTGCCCAAATAAGGGGATATCACCTGCAAAATGGTCACAGCATGTCTACCCAATAGTTCCCCAAATAATGGGATATCACCTGCAAAAATGGTTGCAGCACATCTACCCAGAAGTCCATCCATTCTTTTCATTGCATAACGAGGTATTATTAATGGGTACACTCCTCCAGAATAGTATAGTATGTAGAATGCTCCACTGAACAGGATGCAAAAGGTAATGCTATGAAAAATATACACAAAATGTATTTTGGAAATATAATTCTGTGTACCTGTGAGCTTGCTCATTAGGGAACTCTCATTCCTGACACCTGGCCTAGCCGTGAGGTACAGGTAGTGGGAGGCGAGCTTACGCCTTGCAGCTTTCCTCTGAACACTCGCTTTGCTGCAGGTCTCCTTGTAACTCGGTGTGCCTGTGGAAGGGTGTGGTGGTAGCTGGTTATGCTTCCGGTCACCTGCGAGTCTTTAGTGCATCCTCCGGCAAAATTGGGGCAGAGGTCACTGCACATGCTCGCACCATCAATGCTGTGGACGTGGCTTCCGAAAAGGGCCTGGTAAGAACTGTAGTGGATACTTAAAGTCACTGTTGTTGATGGAGGTGGATGCAGTAAAGCTACCCATTGATTTCCCTTCAGTTGCTACTTATTTGGGAACAGGCAAGTTTGGTTCACAAGACCAGACTTTAAGCCTTTTGGTGTCTGCAGTCATGACCTGATTTAATAGGGAACCAAATAAATCCACGTATTTTGCTTACTGCTGTACATTTAAAACAAAAGTTGGGAGGGGGTATTACGTTTTTTATTATTTGGATTTACTGGTAGGCTTCTCTGTATGATCAATTAATTATTGGATTTGAGAATAAGCTAAAGAGTACTGTGTACTGAATATCAGGCAGTTGCTGATTCATTGAACACAGTGAAAGGGCACACTTGAAATGTGAGGAACAGAAATTGACATGCATTTCAAAATGGGATTTTACTTCCTGATTTATATGCATGTAATAAATAGCCCATCTATAGTTTTGTTGTTGGTTTTGTGTGTGTGCGTGTGTGTGTGTGTGTGTGTGTGTGTGTGTGTGTGTGTGTGTGTGTGTGTGTACTGTGAAATTAAAAAAACCCAACTGTCATCACATAATTTAACCTCTAGAGTCTCTTCAAGACTTGGTGCCAATAACAGATTACTCATGCTATGTGCACTCATAGTAGTCTGTTTAGAAAAGGTCCTCAAGATATCTTCCACAGACTGACTGACGTTCGCCACTGAATTTCATTGCAGGTTTTGACAGTGAGTGATGACTCTTTCATGAGGTTATGGCAAATCAAGCCGGACAATATTCCTCATGTGAGTTGGTTTACTTTTGGTGTTTAGAGCTTTCTTTTTGATTTTGTTAGTTTGTTGTCGCCCTGATATAAGCGTACTGGTTGACTGGGCGTAAAACACCAACTTACTTACTTGTTAGGTTGTTGGGAGCTTTCTTCATTTTTAATCCCCTTTTTTTACATGAGTAATAGTAATGAAGACCCTTTTCTTTGATACCAATCACCAGATGAAGAAAATGGATTCAGAGCACATTGCGAGTCGTCACACAAAATTGCAATTTTTAGTTCAACAGCATAGGGCACTGTTGAAAAGTCAAAAAGTAGCTGTGACAGTGAATGCCACACACTAATGAGAACAACAGCAATCACTTATGACAATGACTCAGGTAGTAACCATGATATCACTGATATAGAAATGATTTTTGGCATTGTTTTTATTTTCTAATTTATTTTGTGATTGTGATTGGCATTAATTGAAAACCATGATTTGTATTTTGAAGGATGTCACTCATATTTTTTTGTTATTATGCTCAAGGCCTCTTTGAACTCTGCCAGTTTTTGCTAAAGTTTGATTGGCAATATAATTTTTTTATATAATGTGTGTTGTGTACTTCGGTCCTTCTGCAGTGATGGTCAGGATCCATCACTGTCTCACCGTCTCAGCTTCAGATGCAGTTTATGAGTTGCTTCCCCTTGTCCAACACTGTGGTCTATATGTTTGAGCAGAGAGAGAGACTGCGTGTGTGTGTGTTCCCCTTTGTTTGTGTTTGAAGTTGTTTTTGTTTTAATATTTGTGAATTATTTTTAAAAACAAATTCTTCTTCTTTTACAGATCGAGTACAAACACTCAGAAAATGTGACAGACCTGCAGCTGACAGGAGGCAAATTTGTGGACCCCCAAGGCAGAGCATTATGCTTAACAGGATTTGATCACAATGAAATTGTATTCTATGTTCAGGCTTGAATTCTGTCAGCACCCTTCCTGCACAAATTTGGTCACAGAAAACAAGGTTTTGTGTTGGTTTGAAGAGTATCATCATCTGGTTTCAGCTAACAGTAAATTCTTTGGCTCATAGGACTGTGATAGCTTTGCAGTCCAAACTGAAGCATGTGCATTGAGTCAGGTAGCAATTTATTTAACATTTCATTATCAGTTTTTATTTTTAGATACAGGCTTCTTCTTGTTATGGTGAAATTGATGACTTGGAAGAAAGTTCTTCCTGTCCACTACAATATTGTTTCTATGAAGGGGATGTACACCCCCCCATCCCCAACCATTTGTTTTCTAAAGTGTACAACTTCAGCACTTCAGAAACATTTATGACCTTTTAAGGACTATGTTAAACTGAACCCTCACTGAGGTTCATGTAACTGATACGTGGTAATTCTTTACTTTTGTATCTCCCAGTGTGTGTGTGTGTGTGTGTGTGTGTGTGTGAGGGGGGGGGGGGGGGGGGGGGGGGCGCAGAGAGAGAGAGAAACCTTTTGACTGTACTCTGTGTGTAGATATGTGTCCACTACAAGCAGCTGTTGTTACCATATCTACTGTGTTACAAATATATATTGATGGTTTGTAATTTGCTACTTTGAGCAAAATGTAATGTTACTGAACTGATTCTGTACTATGTTATTTATCCACATCTGAGAAAGAAATGTTTGGTTGTGGCAACCTGGATCTCTTGGTATTACATTGTATGTGGCTGTATTTAATTTCTGACTTAAGGATGATAAATATTTTCAGTTTGTCTTGTAGTGTGACATGTAATATGTACTCCTCAATGTGCAAAGCAGTTTTGCCTTATACAATTTGGTTGGGGCGGTGAGGCCAAACCACAGACTACCCTTGCTACAAACTTCGCTTGTTCTACAAGCATCCCCGGGGGCAATTATCTTGCACTGTGTGATTACTCATCACTTTGAAAGTCACCTCAGCCAGCATTTTGAAGGTGTTCATTTTAGTGATTAAAAAAGCATAATATTCTCTTTTATTACTGCTGATTAGATCTGATACACAAGTGATATTGACTGGGTTTTTTTATGTGACAGCATATGTTTGGATATATTGGCTGCTGATATAGTTCACTTCTCATTGCCCCTTGCAGTTACTGAAGGTTGCTAAAAAAAAAAGTTTTTAAATCAGA
Source organism: Alviniconcha marisindica (assembly GCA_018857735.1). NCBI lineage: Eukaryota > Metazoa > Mollusca > Gastropoda > Provannidae > Alviniconcha > Alviniconcha marisindica. Next base: position 265,349 of record JABMCL010001327.1, on the reverse strand, counting down.
CTGTTCACTGGTAAAACCTTTTGCCTAGACCATAAAAAATAAGTTTATTTAAGTGTATGCAATGATTGTTTTCACTTGATGCAATTTTAATTTTTCAAGAGTTATTGAGACACCACTTTCTTTACTCTTTTTGGTGTGTATGGGGAAAAAAATCTTTTGGGTCGATGTAATGTTTTTGTCTGGCTGTGCATCACACCACAACAACAGCTGTAAGGTGATTACCATCATAAGCCTCACACTTCTTGTCAGTTTTCATGACCTTGAAATCATGTCAAGGTCACTGGAGTGTTGGAAAGGAGAAACTTGAGTTGTATTCCACTGTATTACTGCTTACAGTTTTGTCCAGTCAGGTTCAAACAGTGTATGGGTGTGACATACCCATAGTATTTGACAAGACCATGCAATACACGAGTTTCATGATTTTTAGCACATTCATATAGGAGGTAGATTACTGGTGTGTTTCTGGACTTGGTGGACTCAGGATAAGGTTGTCCTTTAGCCAGACCAGAAGACAGAGAACAAGCGAGGGGAACTGGCTACTGCTAGTGAGTATTGCATGTATATCCACTATGCATTTTCTGCATAATGTCACCTCCAAGAGAACTGCATTCTTGAGCAGCACCCAGTTGCTCATTTTTGCTGTTGTTGTTGTTTTCAAGCCTATTTGAATGGTGATAATTATGTGTGTATGTTTGGATGTGTTTTTGTTGGCATTGTTCTAGGTAGGTTGCATCATCTTACGAATGCAAAATGCCTGGGCCTAGCAAATCCACCTGAAGTTTTTGTCTCATGCCTTTTGTGTCAGTGTGGTTCTTTTTGTTGGTTGTGTGACACTGGCACAGCGGTGAACCAGTGTCCCAGTGCTGGACAGACAGGGTTCTTTTCATAGTGAGGTTTGTTTTTGTTTATTCCGTCCTTCATTGCACAGTGTGTTTCATGAACAGGTCAACATATCAAGCACCACAATGCGCATGGAGCTTTGAAATCAAATAAAGTGATATCTTTCTTCAATTCTGTATGAGTTCTGTTTTCATCCTGAGGTGACTGCGGTTGACATGAATATTAATATTCAGTTACTAGCTAATTCATTTGTTTGGAATCATTTACTAGTTGGTTCATTTGGTTTTCTGCTGATATTTTGAAAAAATTAGAAAGACAGTGCAAGACAGTTTATTCATAAATGTTTGCTTTTGCTGTATGACAAGAAATGGGGGAGGGGGGGGAGGGGGGGTTGGCTGTGTGACATATCTGGCTATAGCAAAAACAATTAGTCATTTTCTACGTGTTTGAGATCTTCAAGTATGTTAATGATTATAAAATTTGTTGAGGTCCATGCACCTGTTTTTCTTTTTATCCAGATTTTTTAAATTCAAATTTATATGAGCACAAAATGGTACATCTGTTCAGTATGGTGAATTATTGGTAGTTGCTGCATACATATCAAAATGACATATACATATATATATATATATATATATATATATATATATATATATATATATATATATATATACCACTTTAGGCAATTGCTTTTTGTAGAAGGCCAGTCGGGGTATGCTTGGTGTGACTGTAGCCGGCTGTCACATTTTACTGTACACAGTTTAAAGCGAGTGCATATCCCCCCCCCCCCCCCCCTCTCTCGGGACATTGAGGACATTAAGCCTCATTGGCATCGCGAAAAAACCCCATGATACACAAGCTTCAGTGACTGATGAGACAAGCAGTGAACCTGACGCACGCTGCCCCAGGAGCGTTTTTGGCTGCACTCTGTTTCACTCTGATGTTGACATGTAAAACGTGTATTGATTGTTAAATCAGTGTCGACTATGGCCGATCTTATCCTATACTCCTGTGTATTTCTTGACGTATGACATGACCGTGTGGCCCAGAAAATATAGGATGTTTGGGGGGGGGGGGGGTGGAACATACAAACGCCAAGGTGGGGCCAAAACACACAAACGCCAAGGTGGGGGCAAAACACATACAAACGCCAAGGCTGGGGCGAAACATGTACGCCAAGATGGGGACAAAATACAAACGCCAAGTTCGGGGCAAAACGCATACAAACGCCAAGGTGGGGGTGAAACAAGTACGCCAGGTGGGGTCAAAATACAAACGCCAAGGTGGGGGCGAAACAGGTACGCCAGGTGGGGGCAAAATACATACAAACGCCATGGTGGGGGCGAAACAAGTACGCCAGGTGGGGGCAAAATACATACAAACGCCATGGTGGGGGCGAAACAAGTACGCCAGGTGGGGGCAAAATACATACAACGCCAAGGTGGGGGCGAAATACAAACGCCAAGATGAAGACAAAACATGCACTAATGCCAATAACACCTTTCTACAAAACGGTACTGCTAAAAACCTAAGCCAGATTTTCAGTCGTGTGTGTGCGTGTGTGTGTGTGTGTGTGTGTGTGTGTGTGTGTGTGTGTGTGTGTGTGTGTGTGTGTGTGTGTGTGTGTGCTCGTTGTGTGTAGCGCATGATGAATATTTATCATTATTTAATTAGGGGCAGGACAAAACGCCGACAAATGCCAAGATATATTTTATGAAAAATGCCCACAATTAAAGGGCAAAGTCAGGACAAAACGCCAACAGACGCCGAGGTACGTATGGGCAAAACGCCAACACATGCCAAGGTACGTATGGGCAAAACGCCAACACATGCCAAGGGGGGGGGGAGGGGGGGGAGGACAATTTAATATTAATAATAGACAATTCTTACAAAGCGCTATTTGTTTATAAACTCACAAACCAGCAAACTATTAACCCCGCACCAAGAAGAACCTTAAGTTTTGAAATCTATGGTATCAATATCACCTAGCAAACAATACACACGTACGCACGCACGCACGCATGCTCTCTCTCTCTCTCTCTCTCTCTCTCTCTCTCTCTCTCTCTCTCTCTCTCTCTCTCTCTTTCTCTCTCTCTCACACACACACACACACAGCTACATCGATCAGAAACTCGCGGTCCTCGCAACATTGCCATCACACCTTCAGGAACAACTCTGCAGCAAGACAAACCATTCAGCTATGAGAGCCCAGCTCCACCTCCCTGCTCTTGACCTCTCCTGGGCTTTGTGTGACGATTCTTAATGATGAAGTGATGCTTAATGTCCTCAGATGTCAGTTGACATATTAGGGACAAGTTGTGACCAATGCCGAAGCATGGTTCAATAATTCTTTACGTCCACGGTAACCAGAAGGCTCGTTAGGACGGACAGCTCAGGACGGCCACCTCGACTCTCACACAGCTCCTGAACTATGACGATTCTTAATGAGCGACTGTAGCCTTTTATAGCGCGTTTTGTGTTATATATATATTTTAACATCCATCGAATGCACCAGTTTACAGTGTCACTTCATGCCTAGCCACATAATATGCAGGGTATATGTGTGTTTAGCTGTAACCTGCCTGCCACCTTCTCTTTTTTGGCAGAATGACGGGGATCTTTTACGTGCTACTGCGGTAACATGGGGGTGGAATGGATACCGAAATAAGAGTCAGCACAGAAAGTTGACTCCGGAGAAACTTCGCCCGCCGCTCCTGCATGGACTCGAACCTGTGGTAACCATACGGGAACCCGCAGGAACCTTTGGGGACTTGCAACCTTTCAATAATGAGTCCGGTGATTCTTTCGACCGCTGAGCTATCCTCGTCAGGTTGCGTTTTGCCCATGCGTACCTTGGCATGTGTTGGCGTTTTGCCCATGCGTACCTTGGCATGTGTTGGCGTTTTGCCCATACGTACCTTGGCATGTGTTGGCGTTTTGCCCATGCATACCTTGGCATGTGTTGGCGTTTTGCCCATGCGTACCTTGGCATGTGTTGGCGTTTTGCCCATGCGTACCTTGGCATGTGTTGGCGCTGGGCGTAGAGAAAAGACTCGTAAAATGTCAGTTCTGCTGGAAGTACACCTCACATATCACGTGAGAATTATAATTATACGCAGGCACATTGAAGTGTCTGTTATTGTGTTGCTTGTTTTTGTTGTTGCTGTGTGTTTGTGTGCATGTGTGACGTCAATCGAGCTCTAATTATAGCTCTAATTAAAGTGTCTGTTATTGCGTTGCTTGTTTTTGTTGTTGTTTGTTTGTGTGCATGTGTGACGTCAATCGAGCTATAATATAATTATGCGCAGGCACAGTGAAGTGTCTGTTATTGTGTTGCTTGTTTTATTGTTTGTGTGCATGTGTGACGTCAATCGAGCTCTAAGTTACTTCCCTTTGGCACTTGCTGTTTTTTAGTGTGAAACACCAAAAGCCCTTGAAATATTGCTTTTCTCCTCGTCTCCTTGAGTTGCGTGCGCTTACACAGCTTATTTGAATGTTGTGAGAGGTGGGGGGTGGGGCGGGGGGGAGGGGGGGAAGAAGAAGAAGAAGAAGATGAGAGCGCGTGTTGATTAGTACTCAGAAAGATTGCTCCACTCCGAGCTACCGTCCTTGTAAAGCTTACACAACATCCCTGAGCAAATCGTCATAAAAGCACGTGCCAGTGCTGGCAGCAGTCGTTATACAGATGCCTATTAGATTAAACCAACAGTACTAGGCTCGCTCTCTCTCTCTCTGTCTGACTGTCTGTCTCTGTCTCTGGCTCTGGCTCTGGCTCTCTCTCTGTCTCTCTCTCTCTCTCTCTCTCTCTCTCTCTCTCTCTCTCTCTGTCTGTGTCTGTCTGTCTGTCTGTCTGTCTGTCTGTCTGTCTCTCTCTCTCTCTCTCTCTCTCTCTCTCTCTCTCTCTCTCTCTCTCTCTCACCCCGTTGTCTGTCGCCCCACTCTCTCTGTGCATGTCTCTCTCAGTGCTGAATATCAACAGCTGCAGAGGTGTGAAGAAGGAAGAGGCGGTGACCACGCCTCTGTGACCTCAATGCCATATGCTGTCCGGGCTGCTCATGCTCCGACGCAGTGCAAGGCACAGTTAGCCTGTCGATCAAGGTCAAGGAGTAGTGGCTCATGACTCGTTTCTCTCCCTTGTCCCGTTCTTTTTCTTCCTTGCATTAGAGACCTTTTCACAGGTTCCCTGACCCTTGACAATGAATAAAGAATTGGCTTTAAAAATGGGTTGAACGTGGAATGTTCCGGTTTTAAGAGCGATACATCTGTGAAAATAGTCTAGCAAGAAAGCGTGAAACAATTCAGTACAAACAGCCAGGCCAAACATACAAGCGCCCAAATTCTGAATAATTATAAGTCAGGAATGTTCACATAACTTAACTCTGTTACTCCATGTAAAGCAGAAGTGTTTACATAGCTCTGTCACCAAATTCTCTATATAGGGCAGCAATGTTTACGAAACTCTGCCACTCCATATAAAGCAGAAGCGTTTACATAGCTCTGTCACCAAACTCTGTACAAGCCATGAAGGTTTAATTAACATAAATCTGCCACCCCATATATAAAGCAAAAATAACTACACAGCTTTGTCACCAGACTCTGTATAAGACAGCAATGTTCACCAAACTCTGTCACCAAGCTCTCAGATCGGCAGATTCTGTGTAAAATAGCAATGGTTGCAGTGGTTATGACAACAGCTGCACAAAACACGCCACGTCATTCAGTTTGAGTGATGTATGCACCACTGGCGATGTGAACACGACGTTTTTGTGTGGACGTTTTTATGCTTCATGTATACATTTTTACTCATTCATTCGTGCTGCATATGTGTATACAAACTGATGCCTTGTACTCTTTAAAAAAAAATTTTTTTTTTTAAATCATCAGTAGCTAAAGGACTAGTTGTTAGATAGGTTTTGACTGAACCTAATCTACAATCCTTGTAAATAAAGTTTTCGTGTTCCTCTCTCTCTCTCTCTCTCTCTCTCTCTCTCTCTCTCTCTCTCTCTCTCTCTCTCTCTAAAATTTAGTTATTGCGACGTAATGACTCATTCTTGGTTGGCGCTGTACGTAGAGAAAAGACTCGTAAAATGTCAGTTCTGCTGGAAGTATTAAACAAGAATTAAAACCACTGCAGCCGACGACCAATCTCCTGAAAAGTTTAGTGCGAATGAAAAGTTGAGTGTCGAGGAGACCAGGTCTAAGTGCGGTCGTTACTCACGGCGTATAATCGTCTGATTAAAAGGTCCTCGACGCGCCCGCCTTATGATTGGGTTTCAGTGTCCGCGCTGAATTAAGATTCCATTAACAAGCCTGCAATTTGCGAATCATTTGATCACGCTTTCGCACGCGCCCAGAAATTTGCATACACATGGGGGAATGGGAAGTGGCCCGCGAGGGTTGAGCCAGAGAGGGGCGGGGCACGGGGAGGGGTGGAGCGGGAGGTGATGGGGGTGGGGGTGGGGGGTGAAGAATGGGAGGCGCTGGCTCTAATTGAGCGCATAAAATGGACGAGTGGAACCCACACTGTCTGTCATGTCAGGCGTTCATGCCGCTTGTCAAAGGGAAGCTAACGCCCCTGTATTAGGTTAGTTCCCTTGGCTGGCAGTGATGGAGCGCGCTTCTCGCCCCGTGCCCACTACAGTAACAGTTGCGGGGAAACATAATGTCGTTCAGGGGACGGGAAAGCCCGGCATTGAGTGGTCACTTAAACTGCGGCTAAATTTTGGTTTACGTGTTCTTCACAACAAAGCACTTCTGCTCTTGTCTTTTTATTTTCTGAACCAGTTACCAACCAAACTTTCAACTAACAATTAACTGACGAAGTTAGCGCCAACCAATACGAAACTGCAAGGCAATTTACGACTGACTTGATACATCTAGCGGGAAAGTCAGTCTCAGTCTGCAATACTGCTTTTTGCAGGCTTAAGTGACAAAAAAAGGATTACGACATTCGGTTGTAGTTACAGCTTACTGACAGGTTGTGTCGGTGCCTTTTAGACTCGATCGCTTAAGCTAGCACAGAAAGAAAGAAAAAAAAGGGAAAAAAAAGAGGAAGAAAAAAGCAAAAAAAGCAAGAAAGAAAAAAAAAGGTTAAAAAAAGCGTGCACTGGCACATAGCCATTGCTTCAGACGGAGTGGCTAAAAGCGGAGGTGCACCGACAATAATGCTAGAATATAATAAAATAGTGACAGAGCCAATAACTCCGTAAAAACAAAGAAACAAACAAAATTCACTTTGGAAACAGCCCATACCTGTCAACTGCGTCATCGGCGACTGACAGGCCTAGCTCATTTCCGGTACATATCTTGCTGGTTTGACAGGGATGGGTCCCTTGTCGGAGGTCCTGTGGTGTAATCTGCCGACTATCACAGTATCAGACCGCCAACACCATAGGTAAAACAGGGTCTTATAAAGGATTCGTCTTTCTAATTAAATAGCATTCATCTCTGTCTGCGAGTCTGGTGGTAGAGCCAATTTCCCCCCACTGACCCAGCAACCCACAACGCCGCGACGTGAGCCGAAAACGGTATCTCAGCTCCGCTACAGAACAACAAACAAAGCTCTTAGACCGTTGTTAACACCCGGTACATTTGCTAGTCGTTCGCCACCTAGAGCAGCCTGGCCTCGTATTTTAGTGTGGTGTTCTTCAGCTAGCTGTTTTCTTCCCACAGTCGCGTGCCGGGTCTTTAGTGTTACACAGAACTACAGACATCAAATGATCAATAGCTGTTAGAGATACATGCGCGCGCGCGCGCACACACACACACACACACACACACACACACACACACACACACACACACACACACACACACACACACACACACACCGCTCGGGACATCAAAAGCAGAGTTGAAGGGTAGGCAAGCCATAAAGCAGATGACTGCTCCGCCTACAGAACACCGTCAGGGGTTATTTTCTCTTGCTAAAGGATCTCCTCCCTCTGTAATTTCTTTCAATTTGCTAAACACTGATAACAGACTGCGACAACGCACATTTCCCCCCACGAGTGTTTGATCAGAAGTGATTGTACGACGTAATATGCTGAGTATTGTTATCGTTACAAAGTTGAACAACTTTGATGGTTAGTTAGTTACAGGATATTGAACGCCCAACTAACCGCAGAGGGAGAAACAGAGTTGTCAAATCGTAAGTAGTCTGATTCACTGTTCGTGACCCGCCTTGGCTTGGTATATGTCACATCACAGAGACACCAGCAAGAACACCAGTGATACATTAAAGTGTTGCGCCGCATATATTTATGTGGGGACTATCTTCAGCTATGATAAGTTCCTTGCGTAACAGCATCCAGAGATACATCCTCCAAAGAAGGCGTGTGGCTGGCCATGTGGTGGGTTAATATAAAACGGTCACAGACGCAATCCGATCATCCTATGGAATGTATTTGTCAGTGTACAACTGTGTGAATACCGGGTGACCTCCCAGAGTGTTCAGCTTGGGAACGCTACAACAACAATACTGTTCGTGACACACATCACTTAATGTTTAAGAGGACGGGGAAGCAACTGAAGCTGGTGTTCAGGTGTCCCTTGAACACCAGCAAGGCCAAGAAGGCAGAAATTAGAAGAAGAAAAAATCCTGATGACAGGCGAAGCAGGAAAACGTTTATGTCGTGTTCTGACCTCCAGGCTTCACGTAGGGAACTTTCAGCAAACGGATATTTTGATAGCTCTGCACTTTCAGAAGAGGTAACCTCTGTTAGCTCTGCAGTTTCAGCAGAGGGAACCTCTGATGGTTCTGAACTTTCAGCAGAGGGAACCTTTGATGGCTGCTCTGCAGTTGCAGCCGAGGGAACCCTTGATCACTCTAAACTTTCAGCAGAGAGAACCCTTGATGGCTCTGCACTTTCAGCAGAGGGAACCTTTGATAACTCTGCACTTTCAGCAGAGTGAACCCTTGATGGCTCTGCACTTTCAGCAGAGTGAACCCTTGATGGCTCTGCACTTTCAGCAGAGGGAACCTTTGATGGCTCTGCACTTTCAGAGAGTAACCTTTGATGGCTCTGCACTTTCAGCAGAGGGAACCTTTGATGGCTCTGCACTTTCAGAAAGGTAACCTTTGATGGCTCTGCACTTTCGCAGAGGGAACCTTTGATGGCTCTGACTTTCAGAACAGAGTTGGGAACCTTTGATGGCTCTGAACTTTCAGCAGAGGGAACCTTTATGGCTGGCTTAAACCCTGGCTCTGAACTTTCCAGAGGAACCTTGATGGCTCGAACTTTCAGCAGAGGGAAGCCTTTGATGGCTCTGCAGTTTCAGCAGAGGGAACCTTTGATGGTTCTGAACTTTCAGCAGAGGGAACCTTTGATGGCTGTGCACTTTCAACCGAGGGAACCCTTGATGGCTCTGCAGTTTCAGCAGAGGGAACCTTTGATGACTCTGAACTTTCAGCAGAGGAAACTTTCTGATAGCTCTGCACTTTCACCAGAAGGAATCTCAATTTTTGCGTCCTAGGGTACGGCTACACCATAAACCCCCCATTTTGTCCCTTGAACACCAGTAAGCTACCCACCCAAGCTTGTCAGTGACGTTCTCATCAAAGTTACTGCTGTTACTTAATTGTTAACAAACTCTTAACTAACCCTTCTCCTCCACAGAAAATCGTCCCCAGAAAAAAAAATCCTTGAAGATTGTACAGCAGTAGTAAATAGTTTGCTCGCCCAGTCAAACTCGTAAGTGATATGAGGGTGAAAGTGAATGGACCATGTGTGAGCCTGGATGATGTGCAGAAAGCTAAACATCAAACTCCAAGCATCGATTTACGACAGGCCGCTTGGATGTGAGCGTTGAGCGACACACAATCGCAAGGGACGCCACTCTGGCGCGGCAAGTTCAAGACTGCCCTACGGAAGGTGTTTCGTACTCAGATTTTGACAAACATAAAATTTCATCGGTCTTTTAAACAAGAAAAAAAAAAAAAAAAAAAAAAATCAGTGCGAGTCTTGGACACTGGCAAATGGACGTGTAGGCCTAATGGAAACTCGATTAATTTTTGAAATGATTGTAAAACGGCTCTAACACGGCCATTCATAGGACTATTGTCGCGAAACTAAACAATGAACACTTCTTCCAAGTAAAAACAACGACACAACAAAACCAACAATTAAAATCTAGGGACGAAGTGGCCTGGTTTCGTAAATTAAGACGCGAGACTGGCAACGAAAACTCGGAAAGTAATTTAGACTGAACTTTTTTCCACACGAAAGTCGAACCGACAGACGGGTGTAAGACTCGGCCTCTTAACGGAGAAGTTAATCTAATATCACCTACTTTAAACTCATCATTCTGTCTGAGCGACCATGGTCTGGGCACATGATAAAACCTGACAACACCGGGAGCAGACGACAGCAAAACGCCCTCTGCCGGCTGCCCATGTTTCACACCTCCGGCCCGGGGAGACCACTCACATAGAAAGCGACATTACAGCAACTTTTTGGGACTGGGAATTTAGCGGAAGTAGTTTTTATGGGCTGTCGTCGCCTTGTCGACTTTTGTTGGCCTTAATTGAGGATTTTGTTTCCATTGGACGATTTGAAAGATTAATGGGAGCTGTTGTCACTGATACTGTGTCGTAAAATCTCTCTCTCTCTCTCTCTCTCTTTGACTACCCCCTCTCTCCCTCTCTCTCCCTCTCTCTCTCTCTCTCTCTCCCCCTCTCTCTCCAGGGTATAAATTAGGAATGCTCTTTCGCACTTTGAAATGGCCGGTGTGTCACAGAGACAAATCTTCATCGGGTTTCATGAACAGCAATAAATAAATATATGACATCAGGAAAAAGAAAAAGAAAACGAAAGAAAAAAAGAAAGATGCAGTGTCTGCGCGCACTCGTGTTCATATTATATTTTCCCCCATCAAAGGAGCCGAAAAGTGCTCCCTGTAATTGTGGCGGCTACTTACGTGCCGGCTGACAGGTGACCAAAAGGCGGACATGACAGCGGGCCCTTCGCCCTTTCTGATGATCGGTATGGAGCATGACACTACACGCACTGCGCAGAAACGTGCCAATTTGATTCAGTACAAAATAGCTCTCACCTGCTTCCACCTTGTCTCTGGTACAGCACCTCCATACCTCTCTGACTTGCTTCATCTCTACTCTCCTTCTCGCTCTCTTCTCAAAGCTTCGGATGCTGGGACCTTCCATGTTCCGAGGATGGGCAGGAGGACCCTTGGGGAGAGATCCTTTCAATACATCGGACCTGTAATCTGGAACTCTCTTCCTCCCTCTGTCATGCATTCCTTTGCATTCTCTTCTTTTAAGTCAAAGCCGAAAGCCCACGTCTTCTCTTCTGTATACTGATTTGTCTTTTCTTTATTTTCTTTTTTCTACCAAACCAAAGATATGTTCTTTGTCGGAGATCTTACTCTGTCTAGGCAGATATTAACCCCCTATTAGTCCACCTATATCTGCCTGATCATTAATCCACCCAAAGATCTGTTACGTAGGCGATATTTCTATGTCTCACTGCCCGTCCACCCAAAGACCCGTTCTGTTTGTGGGATCCTGCACTGTCTCAGTGACCATCCACCCAAAGACCTGTTTTGTGTGGAGGTCTTTTCCTGTGTGCCCGACCATTAATCCCAACAAAGACCCACTTTGATTTGACGATTTAGTTTGCTCCGTTGATCTGACACTTAGTTCATTCGAGGATCTACCCTGTTAATTTACCCCCCCCCCCCCCCGCGTGCCGGTCTGATGCTCAGACGACATAAAAGAGCTACTTGATTCCAATAACTTTTTATGAACTCTGAAGCAAAGCTACTCGTCCAAACGGAATGGCTTAATGATGAAGATCATTTCACGTTTGGTTACAATAAAGAGATCGCCCGAATGTATTGGCGCAAGCATCCCATTACTATGCAACATTGATGATGAGGATAAAACATCATTTATATGGATTGGAAGCATTACACATTTTTACTAGGGCGTTGAAAAACAGAAGTGCATTTCGCTCTTTCAGGCGCCTAGCTGACACTGGTGATAAAAACCTTGCGGCGTTTGTCGGCAAGGGGAAAAGGAGGAGGGGCAAAAGTGTGTGTGTGTGTGTGTGTTGGTTGTGTGTGTGTGTGTGTGTGTGTGTGTGTGTGTGTGTGTGTGTGTGTGTGTGTGTGTGTGTGTGTGTGTGTGTGTGTGTGTGTGTGTGTGTGTGTTGACAGTCCGCTGTGCCAGTCGCTGATGGAGCCAAGGGGGAGGGTGGACACCAGTCTGCGAGTCTGAAACAACGTCGCCCCGATTTCTGCCCATCACTTCCAACGCTTATTTCGAGCTGCCGTGTGACTCCCCAGAGGCAGGCTCCATTTTTCATCGTCTGCTCTCTCTCGGAGCTCGATGCCAGTTTGTCGACGAGAATCAATCACATTACTGTCGTGGAGGCAGTGTGCCAAAGCCAAAGTGCCTAGATTAACCCCCCAGTCCCCGATCTCTTGCCCGCGCTGGCCGCCGTGATGAATGGACAGCAGCAAGCAGATCCCTACACAGCTTTGACATAGGCACTGCTGCTTCACTCGCTTATGTACTTACATACACTCAGCCGCTTTAAACACGCGGCCTTAGAAGAAGAAGAAGAGTGTAAAGAAGAAGACGAAGCAGGGGGGAGCAGAAAGACAATAAAAAATTAACGGAATTAGAACCAGGGATTTTGGAGGAAAACGAGAAGCAGAACTTTAGCACAGTTTACAGAAACGCTTACTACAAGCAAACAGGAATCAGTCTGGGAGACTTGAACCGACTCGGAATAAGCCATCGATGGACTGGCACAGTATTTCAAGAACATACGGGGACCGATTCAAAACATGTTTTGTCCGGCAAAAAGAAATAAACAGGTTAAATAAAGTACAATCTTCGATGTATGTAAGGATTAATTTTTTTAATGTTTTGTTGATTCTGTATCATTTTTATATGACTTATTTTGTATCTCAACGCACTGAACCGCCCAGCGTTTGGGGCATAAAATCAACGGAACATTTAAAAGACAAACCTTCCGTTTGTGC